>ML269554.1:54113-73049 GCA_005239495.1 Nicotiana undulata | reverse complement strand
GAAGAAAGTGGTTGGAGATCCATCCGCCATCGTGCCAGTTGAGACTATTGAGGTTAATGAAGACTTATCGTATGAAGAGGTTCCAGTTGCTATTATTGATAGGCAAGTTTGTAGGTTGAGGAATAAAGAAATTGTTTCAAATAAAGTGTTGTGGCGAAGTCAACGAGTCGAGGAATCCACGTGGGAAGAGGAAAATGAAATGAAAGAAAAATATCCCCATTTGTTTGAACAAGTCTAGTAGTGATCGTGAGACTTGCCATCTCTAAGTGAATACACCTTTGTGTTTAATTTTGTGCCAGAACACTTCACTCTCCTAATTTCCATACCATTGTAACCTCTCAAAGTTGTGCCATATTTGTGTAACATTGTGATTGTTTGGGTAATGTGCAGCTCTTTGAAGTAAGCTAAAATTATGTGCAATTTATGTGGTAGTTAGATGATAAGCAAGTGGTGGTGTTAACTGAATTATGTGCAAATTGTTGGAGTAAGTGAAATTGTGTGAAACTCGTGTGATGGTTAAATGATTAATAGAAGTGTATATTCGTAATGATTAATTGAAGTGTATATGGCATGTCGAAGTAATTGAATATATGCAAGCTGTTGATAAAACAAGATTATATACAAGTTGTTAGAATAACTGCATTATGTAGCATTTAATTGGTCAAGAACATGTATTTTGGGGGCTCTTGACAGGTAGATAGGCCTAATTACAGAGGAAACTCTGGCGATTTTTTCAGAAAATATCAGAGTTAGTGAAAATTCGGGGTTGGCATATTGTGTTTTCAAAACCAAATGACTTTCCGATCCTCATTTGGGGGAGAATGTAAAGACCAGAAAAATTATATGTCTAGAATAATGCTCGAATAGGTCCATGTGTTGTTATAATGGTAGAAACTCTTAAAACGGACTTATTCTGAGTAAAAAGTACCCCGAAACTTGAAAAATAAAATTTTCCAAGATTGTGTTGTTATGCGACGCACTATGAGATCGCATAACGTGTATGCGGACCGCATAATGGTCGCATACCTGGACAGGCTACTGTCCAAATTGAGGACAATTATGCGGCCCAGAATGCGATCGTATTTTGGGTATGCGGACCGCATAGCTGTCGCATTCTTGCCCCATGGTTCTTGCGAAGGAGGTTATGTGACGCACTATGCGATCGCATAACAGGTATGCAGACCCCATAGGTTCTTCACCTCGCATTTTTCCCTTAAATTTTCAGATTTTTGGTTAATAGTAGAACTTCCCTAAATGGGTTCTTGAATATGAAAGTGAAGAACCTCGCATGCATGTTCATTTATTGTCACAATCTAGTAAAGGGAAGTAGGTTAGAGTAAATAATCACAAAGAGGGGGTTGGTAATCTGAGGGGTCTCATAGCATTCGATAAATGCCTAGGCGAGTTCGAATTATGTTCATGATTCCCAATTCTAAGATGAATGTGCTACATTATGAATTAGATTGACGTTTCTTGACGGCCCGGTGATTTGGGAATAGGAATTAGAAGGGAACTTCGACTCCAGGTATGTATGGCTAACTTTAACCTTTGTAGAATCCTCTTGTTGGTGTCCGAGCATACGGTATGTGTACTTTGTTTGAGAATATGTGAATTGACTATCCAATTTAGTTGAGGCGTAATACTTCACTCCCTGAATTTCTTGTTGATTACTGTGCTAGTTGAGATTGTGAAAAATGGTTTGTTGTGCCTATCTTATTAGGTGCAAAGCTCGTTAATGCTCGAGGGTATCGATATGAAAGTATGAGTTAATGAACGAAAGAATGTTAATGTGACCAACTGTGGGAATGTATATAATGGCTAAAAATCGTGCGTGGTAAGTAATGAAAAAGGGTATTGTGAAATGATGTAATTGAGTTGAACGATTATGGCAACACCGTGTACATGAATTACTGCTTGGTGAGAATCATTGTGCCTTGAGTCCACATAGCGAATTGTTGATATGAACTTGTGTTCCTTGTAATGAAGATCCTTGTGATTTAATTGTTGGTGATTGTTGTTATGAAATGTGATTGACTGGTAGGATCGGGTTGCACGCCGCAACACGAGGTAATAAGGGTGGACGAGGTAATAAGGGTGGGCGAGGTAATAAGGGTGGACGAGGTAATAAGGGCAGAATGTGGTTGTGTTGAAATGAGAATCTGTGAACTCTTGAATATGGTGGTGTTGAAATGAGAATCTGTGAAACTCTTGAATATGGTGGTGTTGAAAGGAGAATCTGTGAAACTCTTGATTTTGGTTGTTTCTGTTTCTGTGCAATACTTGTTGGTTCCATTAACTGTCTCTTATCTGTGTATTGCTTGATTGTACTTAGGGTAAAGTTTTTTCATACATACTAGTACTATTCCACAGTACTAACGTCCCTTTTGTCGGGGGCGCTACATCTTTTATATGGATGTAGGTGGTTCCATAGCAGGTAGCTCAGCCCGTCGTTAGTGGTGCCTTCTCTTCATCTCTTTAGCAGTTTCAGTGAGCCCCTCTTCCTCTCGGGGCCGCATGTGGATTATACTATCCTCTTTTGCTTATGTTGTAAAAGTATAGCCGGGGCCTTATTGCCGACAAGTTATGTAAAACTCCTAAGAACTCTTAGAGGCTCCGTAGACACTGTGTGGGTTGTATATGTATATGTATATTGTGGGCGGTAGTTGTACTCACTCGTACTTGTGGATCGCAAATCAGAAATGTTGTATGTAACTTGTATCTTTTGGAGTATCTATTGTAGAAAACTAAAAGAGTAAAAAAATGAAATTATGTTGTAAAGTGTACCTTGCATCTAAATTGGATAACTCATATGGAATAATGTACGTTATGAACACGGGGTAATATGTTGGGTAGGAAAGGCAATCCAGGTTCGCTTGACTGGGTTCATCCGGTTAGGCGCCGGTCTCGTCCCTCGGTTTTGGGGCGTGACAACAAGTCATAAGCTCTACTGAGTTTGTTAGAAAATCCCTAAATACAAGTGTTCTGGAAGAGAAATAAATAGTACATGATGAAGTTTCAGAAGGTGACTCCGAGGCCTGCGAACACGGCGGCAGGTTTACTTTGAGTCTCCACGAAAATGCTCAACAAGCTAGCTAATAATCAACAACATCCGAGGCACCTGGATCTGCACAAAAATATGCATAAGCGTAGCATGAGTACAACACAGCGGTACCCAGTAAGTATCAAGACTAACCTCGGTGGAGTAGTGATGAGGAACAGACAAGACACCCACTAGACTAAACAACCTGAACAAGTATAAATGTAGAATTAACAAGGAACAATATCAATATAAAGTTAGGCATAGTGACAATAATAATACAATGTTTGTAATAGGACCTAAAACCAACAATTAGCAACAAGACACAATAGGTAATAACACTGTAGAGTAAGCTGAACATAGTTCAAATCCGGTGAAAATTCAACTCAATAAGAACAACTATTTTCACACCAGGTTTATCCAAGAATTTCCACGAGGTACCAAACCTCAAAATCACAAATCACCGGTCCCAATTTGTGAACCCTAATCATTTGGCATATTGTGCCCACATTACAATTCATAACATCACGGACTACTCATGTGCCAAAAGAGTGACAAAATCTAATATCCGCACGGACCACTCATGTGCCAACAATAATAATATATCTTGATTGCACGGACGACTCACGTGCCAACAAGATAACTCTCACACAAAAGGCAAGTACACGAGATTACATGTAAATGGTCAATAATATCAGGGTTCATCTTCTTAAACCGGTGTGGGAGATTCATTTACGTGTATGCTTGTGCAAGTGTTCAACCATTATTCAAGTCAACAAGTATGAGTAGGGACAATGAATGACACATAAGAAACGATCACCACAAAATTTACATGGTATAACTCACACAAGGCAGGCACACCACTACACAAATAACAATAATAACAATGCCCCCAGGCCTTCACAAGTCATCACAAATCATTCCCCGGCATATCCCACCATGTCTCGCCACTTACGTAATAATAAAGTAAATGCCCGTCTTGTCTCGCCGCACGCGCACATTAATATTCCCACCTTGTCTCTCCACATGCGCAAACCCACATATATGGCCTTCCTTGTCATGTTTCATGGGCACATATCAATAGTAACAGCAACACGGATAACTCACGTTCAAACACCCAAACAATCCTCACAACAATACCACGTGTGCCAAAACATAACAACACAATAAAATGATTTTCACAACTTGTGTCCATATTCACAACATTTTCTCAAAACGGTTTCAATACCACAACCACGCATAGCCCTCGGCTCAACAATACTAAGTACAATAACAATAACACGATCATACGAAAAGTAAATCAGTACAATAACTTCAGAACACAAAGACACGGAAGAACAGGCTCGCAAAGAAAGAAACAATAGGGAATAATGATCTCAACAAGAGAGAGGTAACGTGTAACAATGATTCCACAAAAGTACAATTTGACGATAAGAGAAATAACATGAATCAATGACCCTAAAAAGAATAGTTAACAATGAAAAGGATAACAAACTTTAACTAGGTTTGAGCGATAACGGAATAGATAATAATAACTTAAATTAGGGTTAAGCAATTACGGAAAAGATAACATGACAATAAAAGAGGCAACAACTTCAGTTAAAGCACATAAGAGTTAAATTGGCAATAAGGGTAGAACACGAATCAATTAATTCCAAATAAGACATGTAAGGGTAAATTTAGTAAATGGAGGGTTTAACGTGACAAAACAAATTCATATCTAATGAACATAAGAGCCTAAGATACCTCAATGGTCAAATTTCCACAATTAAGCCCGAGTGTGTACTCGTCACCATGCGTACACGGACTTCAAATGACACAATTAGCACAATGACAACTAAGAGGTAGTTCCCCCACACAAAGTTAGGAAAGATACATACCTCAAAGAAGCTAGACCAATACTCTAAAATGACCTTCTCGAATGAAACAAACCTCAAGATGGCCTAGATCTAGCAAAAATAACTTCAAATCGTAAATAAAATTCATAGGAAACAATTCTGGATAATAAAGCTTCGATCTTTAATTAAAACTAAAAAGTCATCCCAAAAGGCAATACCCAGACCCGCACCTTCAAACCAGATAAAATTCACAAAACCCGAACACCCATTCTGATACGAGTCCAACCATACCAAAATTATCAATTTCTGATGTCAAATCGCCCTTCAAAGCGCTATTTTACATTTTGAAAGATGTTTACAAATATTTCCCCAAATTCTCAACATAATTCACTAATTAATTGATGAAAATAACAATGTATTCGTGAAATATAATAAGATTCGGGTAAAGAACACTTACCCCAATGAATTGCTTGAAAAACTCACGAAAGATCTCCCAATGCCGAGGTCTCTAGCTCAAAAGATGACATAATAGACAAAACCCTCGATTTTGGAAATTATATTCTGTTGCCTAGGTAACATGACTCACGATCACGAAATTCAATATGCATTTGTGAAGAAGAAAATTACCAGGTGCCAAGAATGCACTACACGATCGCGAATAACGTGATGTGAACGTGGTTCAAGACTATCTCAACGTACGTGATCGCGAAGGTAGACATGCGAGCGCGAAGAACAAAGTGGGACTCCCCAACATAGCCAACTCTATGCGAACGCGAAAGATAAAATGTGAACGCATAGAGGCAACACTGCAACACTCATACGCACACGATCACGGACATAATCACGCGAACTCGAAGAGGAAAAAGGTGTTATCCACTAAACAACCTTCGCGATCGCGGCTGCACTTACGCGATCATGTACAAGGACATCAGACACCAGAACTTCAGCATTCCTAAATATGAGAAAATGGCTAGTAGACTATCCAAACCACACCCAAGGCCCCCGGCCCCCGTCGAAACATGCCAACAAGTTCCATAAAAAAATGCGGACCTTCTCAAGGCCTCAAATCACATCAAAGAACATCAAAACTATGAATCGCACCACGAATCAAACTTATGAATTTCCAAATCTTCCAACTTCAAAACTCGTGCCGAAACATATCAAATCAATCCGAAATGACCTCAAATTTTGCATGCAAGTCCCAAATGACATAACAGAGCTAATACAACTCTTGAAATCACAATAAATCCAAATACCAACCGATTCAACTCTCAGTCAAACCTCACAACCTTCCAAAACTTTGACTTTCCAATTTTCGCCAAAATGCTTCAACTTATTCTAAGAACCTCCAAATCAAAATACAGACGCACGCCTAAGTCCAAAATGACCACACAAAGCTATTTGAATCATCAAAAATACATTTTGTAGTCGCCTACATAAAAATCAAACTTCGGTCAACTCTTATCGCTTAAGTTTCTAAAACAAGAATCCTTCTTCCAAATTGATCGAGAATCATCTGAAAACCAAACTCAACCATACACGTAAGTAATTACACATAATACGAAGCTTCTTGAGACCTTAAGCCACCAAACGAGAAGCTAATTCTCTAAATGACCGGTCCAGTCGTTATAAATATACTAGAAAATTTAATTTAAAAAAGAAAGATATGTGATTCCATGATTTATTTAAACAAAAAAATAACAATTTTGGTTCTTAAGTTATTACTATATTCTGAATTTAGTCTCCGTGTTATTTGTGTTACCATGGTTGACTTTAAATTAAACACAATCTGCACTTTAAGTCCAATTAGACTAATAGACTTTTCTTCAACGAACATAAATTAATTTGGACTTTCTTTCTCTATCAACCAGGCAATATTCTATTCCTCCTCCAACCTTAATCACATACCAACATCAACTATTTATTTTCATTCTGATGCTTTCAGTTTTCATAAACCCAATCTAATTGCTATAACTATTCCAATTTAATTATTTTCGTTCTCTGCAAAAGTATAGAAGCAAAATCAGTAAGCTTTTCGGAATTCAGTGAGATGAACCCTAGAATTTTGAAGAGAATTGCGACTGAGAGAGAAAATCATTTCCTCATGTCTTCTAAAATTGATTGTTCGCTAATTACATAATAAGTATTCATAGTTACGGGGTCGACTAAGCTATGCCCGAATCCAATTCTAAAATATGTACAAAGTTATTAGAACAATTAAATAGTTAGGCCTTACAACATGGTCATGTACAATAGAAAAGAAACAACACTCTACACTGCTAAGTTGGGCCTACATCTAGTCTAACTCCCCCCTTCAAGTTGTGGGGTGAGAGAAACCCCAGCTTGTACTGAGAAGAGGTAGTGATGTAATGAAGAGAAACTAGACAATCGCCAAGCTTTTCCCTGACAAAATGGAAACCGAGCTCTATATGCTTGGTCCTTTTATGTTGCACAGGGTTCTTGGCAATGCTTAGGGCAGCTTGGTTGTCATAATATATAGGGAGACATAGAGACACCAAGATCACCCAATAGTCAAATAAGCCAACTCAGTTCAGCAACAGTCTTCCTCAAAGGCCTATATTCAGTTTTTGCAGAGGCCAGGGACACAGTAGGCTACTTCTTGGACTTCCAACAAACAGGACTACCACTCAATGCAAGAAAGAAACTAGTAATTGATTTTCTGGATGAATAACAGTTGCCCAGTCTGAATCAGAATATGCTTTGAGAGAGAAGTCCAGAGAATTGTTAAGTAAGATATCCTTAGAAGGATCATTAAGCAGATATCTAAGGACATTCAAAGAAGATTGCATTTGAGGGTACCTGGGGGCATTCAAGAACTGACTAATGTGTTGCATTGAAAAAGACAAGTCATGTCTAGTATGCTGGAGAAAATTGAGTTTACCTACCATTCTTCTTAGAAAGGAAGGGTCAAGGAGAATCTCCCTAGAAGTAGGAGTGAGCTTACTATTCAGATCCAAAGGTGATACAACAGGGGTGCAGTCAGAACAATGAAATTCAGCTAATAGTTCCTTGGTAAACTTATGTTGATTCACAAGGTAACCTTTATCAAGACTAAAAACTTCAAGCCCCAAAAAATGGTGAACATTACCAAGATCTTTGATCTTAAATTGAGCATCCAGGAAAGATTTCAAGGATCCCATCTCCTTAATATCGTCACCAGCTAGCAGTATGTCATCTACATATACTGCAAGAACAATAGTGGAGGTGGCTGAAGATTTTGCAAAAAGGGAGTAGTCATTAAGGCTAGACTGGTACCCTCTAGATAAAAGAGCAGTGGAAAGCTTGCAAACCACTGTCTGGATGCAAGTTTGAGGCCATAGAGAGACTTTTTAAGTCTGTAGACAAAAAGGGAACCATCAGAAGATGCTCCAGACACAGAGCACCCAAGAGGAACCTTCATATACACTTCTTCAGATAGGTCCTTATGCAAAAATGCATTATTGAAATCCAGGTTGTAAACAGTCTAGGACTTCTTGGCTGCAACAGCAAGGAGACATTTGATTGTAGTAAATTTGACAACTGGGGAGAATGTCTCACTATAATAAATCCCATTTTGTTGAGTTTCACCCCTAACAACAAGTCTTCATTTGTATCTCTCAACAGTCTTATCATATCCTGTTTGATCTTATAGACCAATAGGAAGAGGACAACATACAAATTCTGATTCGACTCTAGGGCCTGAAACTCTTTTAGCATAGCTTTCTGCCAAGCAGGATTGGAGACGACTTAATGATAATGTTGCGGCTCATGCATGGCTGGAGGAGGGGAAGACTGAGGAACAGAACAATGGACATAGTCCTGAAGATGAACTCTAGGGTCATGTGGCCTAGAGGACCTTCTAAGTTGATGAGGGGAATGTGTAGCAGCAGAAGTAAATGAGAAAGAAGAAAGTGTGGGAACAGAAGGAGAAGAAGGAAGGAACAAGAGGTGGTTGGAAGATCAAAATAAGGAAACGATGTATCAGAAGAAGAAGGAAAGAGAGTAAAAGGAGGAGATGTATAAGGAAATATGTGTTCAATAAAGGATACATCCCTAGAATACAAAATAGACCTATTATGTAGATGGAGAAGTTTATATCCCTTCTTCTTAAAGGGGTACCCCATAACTCTGGATTATAGTTTTTCTCTATGAGGTATAGGAAACAGAAGCATAGGATAAACATCCAAAAGATGTTAAATGATAAAAAGATGGTGGTTGACCATTTAAGACTTCATATGGAGTTTGTTGGGAAAAACTGTATGAGGAAATCTGTTAACTAAATATGTGGCTATGAGTATACATTCACCCCCAATATTTGATTAGTAATTTGGGCTGAAACTAAATGGCCCTTGCAGTTTCTAAAAGATGTTTGTGCTTCCTCTCCACAACTCTATTTTGTTGTGTGTGAGAGCAAGTGGTTTGATGAGAAATTCCTAGAGAGCTGAGTAAGTCAGCATAGGAAGAATAAGATTGCATCTCAAACGCATTGTTTGTTATAATGGCCTGAACAATGCTATTGTAATGAGTGGAGACTATTTATATAAATGCTTTAATGATAGAAAAGGAATTGTCTTTGTATGAGAGAAGATGTGTCCAGGTGACCCTACAATATTCATCTACGATGGTCAGAAAATATTTGAAACTAGTATAAGTGGCAGTATGATAGGGGCCACGAAGGTAGATATGAACAAGCTCAAAAGTATTAGAGGAATGTGTATTACTAACAGGGAAGGAATTTCTTTGTTTCCTGGCCATGGGGAAAATTGGACAAACAAAAGACCGCTTTATAAAAATTTACAAGATAAATGTGGAATATAAAGCATTTTCACAAAAGGAATGTGTCACATTCTTTGATGCCACAAAACATAATTTTTATTAATAGAAGTAGAATTACATGAATTTGGAAGTATTGAACTAACATTAACAGGGGAATGAGAAACATGACTAATAATAAAATGAAAAGAAATATCCCTAGATATTACATCAAAACAGGAAATAGAAGCAAGCTCAGATGTGCTGGAAGGCATATGCAGAATATATAATCCATACTCAATTTTATCAATTTCCAATGGCCTCTTCAGAGAAGGGCCCTATAGGAACAAAGAAATAGCTATGAGAATAGCATAACAATTGAGTTGAGTGAGAATTTGATGTATAGAAATTAAACTGAATTCAAAAGAGGGCACTAATAGCACATTAGTTAAGGTGATAGTAGAAGATAGTGATAGACATCCTAGAGAGTTAACTTTAACTTTGTATCCATTTGGCAATGTAACAAGGGAAGGTGTGACTAATGATTGTATGTTTTGAAGAAGGTGCTTGTGAGGGGTCATGTGATTAGTGACCCTAGTGTCACGTCCTTAGTCGTTAACTAAGTACACGTGCGGCACTTGACAATTCACTCACGATCTTGCACAACTTGCTCACGTTCTTGCTATGCCAAGTCAGCCTTACTACACTCAAGATCGCTAAGAGAATGGTAGAAAGAACACAAGAGAATTGTTAAAGGAAGCTTTGTATTTGAGAGAGCTTGAATTGTTTTCTTGATGAATTACAAATGGATGGCCCCCTTTATATACTAGTCTCCTAGGGGCTAAAGTGTAAATATTAATTGTTACACAAGTCCCTAATATTTACAAATAAGTACACCCTCTAGAATTTTCTACAAGCCTAGAAGATTCTAAGGACTTCCCTAGCAATTCCATAAGGATCTAGGGTCTTCCAAAAGAGATGTCCATACTTCTCTAGAATCTTCTCACAAATACTAGCCTTCCTCTTATATAAGCTTCCACATGGCATTAATATATGCCAAATGGTGCCTACGTATCATGATGATGTGGCGAGTCATCACACTCTCCCCCACCTAATATTGCGACGACCGCGATGCAATGTTGCTGCATAAACTCTCGGATCTTATCTTTGAATTGCCACAAGTCCTCATATCGTTCCCACGTGGCCTCCTCCGGTGATTGTCCTTTCCAATGGACGAGGAACATAGAAATGGCTTTTTTCCCTTGTTTTCGCCTGGCCTGGTAGTCTATGATAGCCTCAATTTCCCTATCATGCGAGGAGGTGATAGTCATAGGTTCTTGACTTGATTGGCCCCTACTCGGATCATCCTTATCTTCATGATATGGCTTAAGCATGCTGGCATGGAAGACAGGGTAGATCTTAAGATGCGATGGCATGTCAAGCTTGTATGAGATCTTGCCTACCTTGGAGACGATCTTAAATGGCCCCTCATACTTGTGAATCAGATTCTGATGCATGCCCCGTAGTGCCTTTAACTGTCTTGGGTTAAACTTCACCATGACCATGTCCCCAACTCTATAGTATGTGGGATGCCGCTTACGGTCCGCAAAATTCTTCATCTTCTTAGCTGCCTTATCCAAATAGGACTTAGCAGTATCAAGCTGCTCCTCCCATCCTTTGGCCATATGATAAGCCCCCAAACTCTTTCCCTCAAACGCAGCTGGTAAAGAATGTGGAGTTTGTGGTTGTTGGCATGTGGCTAACCAAATGGTGTCCGCCCCGTGGACTCACTTCGCTGCAAGTTATATGAGAATTGGGCGATGTCTAGGAGCCTTGCCCAATCTTTCTGATGCGCGCTCACATAATGCCTCAAGTAGCATTCTAGTAAGGCATTGACCCGTTCTGTTTGTCCATCCGTCCGTGGGTGGAAACTAGTGGAAAAGTGCAGTTCCGTGCCAAGTATGTCGAATAACTCTCTCCAAAAGTTTCCAGTAAAACGGGGGTCTCGATCACTGATAATATGCCTTGGTAAGCCCCAATACTTCACTACGTTCTTATAGAATAGTTTCGCGGCTTCCTTGGCAGTGCAACCTGGTGAGGCGGGCATGAAGGTGTCATATTTGGAAAACCTATCCACCACCACCATAATAGTACCATAACCGTCGGACTTCGGTAGGCAAGTGATAAAGTCCATAGTCACGCTCTCCCATGGACGTTCTGCAACTGGTAGTGGCTCCAAAAGTCCTCCAGGTTTTTGTTGCTCAACCTTGTCTTGTTGACAGACAAGACAAGTCTGCACATAACACTCTATGTCATCTTGCATGCGTGGCTAATAGTAGACTGACTCAACCAAGGCCCTAGTGCCACGTTGGCATGGATGACCAGCCCACATTGTGTCATGAATCTCCCTTATGATCTGCCGTCTAATGTCTCCAAACTTAGGCACGTAGACCCGCCGACCTGTGGTAAGCAGTAGGCCGTCTTCGACCCAAAAACGTCTCGTATTGCCCTGTTTGGCTAACTCGATAAGTTGTTTGGCTGCTGGATCATGCTGCATGCCTTTTTTATAGCCTCACGAATGTCCCACCTTGTTGAAGTGATTTCTGCAAGTTCGGCTTTTCGGCTCAAGGCATCGGCTACAACGTTACCTTTGCCCCGCTTATACTCCAGCACATAATCAAATTCGTCCAAGAAATCGTGCCACCTAGCCTGTTTTGGTGTGAGCTTCTTCTGCATCTGAAAGTAGCTAGTAGCCACATTGTCAGTCTTGACCACGAATCTCGACCCGAGCAAATAATGTCTCCATGTGCGAAGGCAATTCACAATGGCAGTCATCTCCTTCTCTTGCACCGTGTAACGCCGCTCCGTCTCATTTAACTTGCGGCTCTCAAATGCTATGGGATGCTTATCCTGCATCAAGACACCACCAATGGCAAAATATGAGGCATCTGTATGCACCTCAAATGTCTTGGAAAAGTCAGGTAATGCCAAGACTGGCTCCTCTGTTACAGCTGCCTTAAGACATTCAAACGCCTTTTGATAATGCTCCGTCCAAACCCATGACTTGTTCTTCTTTAGCAACTCAGTCAATGGTGCGGCCTTTGCTGAGTAGCCACTGATGAACCGACGATAGTAGTTAACAAGGCCAAGGAAGGATCTCAACTCAGTTACCTTTGTAGGTTCCTCCCACTCCTGGATAGCTCCTACCTTAGCCTCGTCCATGCGTAGCTTGCCATTGCTAATGACATGGCCCAAGAAGTGCACCTTTGATTGTGCGAACTCACATTTCTCCCTCTTGATGTATAGTTTGTTCTCCCGCAAGACTTGGAAAACCTTCCTTAAGTGCTCCATGTGCTCCTCTAAGGTGTTGCTGTAGATGACTATGTCGTCTAGGTAGACTACTACGAATTGATCAAGGTAGGGATGAAACATCTTGTTCATAAGGGTGCAAAATGTGGCTGGTGCATTGGTTAAGACGACGGGCATCACCAACCACTCAAAGGCTCCATATCTCGTCACACATGTTGTCTTCGGCTCATCCCCTTCTGCGATGCGAACCTGGTAGTAGCCCTTGCGAAGATCTACCTTGGTAAAGTACTTGGCTTGCCCAAGTCTATCGAACAAGTCAGCAATGAGTGGGATCGGGTACTTATTCTTCACTGTGATCTTATTAAGTGCTTGGTAGTCTATGCACAAGCGCAGCGACCCATCCTTCTTCTTCTGGAACAATACTGGTGCGCCAAAAGGTGCCTTTGATGGGCGAATGTGAACAGCATCTAGCAGCTCTTTCAATTGTTTCCTGAGATCCTCTAGCTCGAGCGGTGCCATACGATATGGGGCAAATGCGGGTGGCTTAGCCCCTGGCTCTAGCTCAATCTTGTGATCCACCTCTTGCCTTGGAAGCAAGTGCTTAGGCAACTCCTCGGGCATGACATTTTTGTTTTCCTCAAGCAACTTCTCTATGCAAGGCGGTAGTATCTCTTGAAAATTCTTGTCCTCCTCTAGACTTGCAATGGTTGCTAGGAACGTCGGCTCCCCCTTCTTGATCCCCTTGACAACCTGCATAGCTGATAGTTGTGCTTGGATCTGTCTGTGTGGCATAGTCATTGTAGGTACCATGCAAGCTCCTTCTCGCTCCATAACCAAGAGACGTTGGAGGTAGGGGTCGATCAAAGTATGACAATGTATAAAGAACTCTTGCCCCAGTATGATGTCAAAGATATCCATAGCGGTTACGGTAAAGTTTGTCATACCTTCCCATGTTCCCAATTTGACACCAACGCCATTAGCTACCCCACTAGCATTTTGTAGCTCGGCATTCACGGTCTTGACGCGAGAGTTGGTTGGAGCAAGCTTCAATCCTAGTCTCTTTGCGGCAGCCTCAGTCACGATATTATGAGTTGCTCCAGTATCCACCATTGCACGAGCGGGCTTGTTGTTGATGGTGAGATCCACGTACTGATTTCCATTCTCGGTAGGTTGGATAGCTTGCTTCGTGACATCACCACATAATCCGATCATACCCAACTGTGCGGTTCCCGAATTCTCTCCTTGCGGCTGCTCCTTTCGTTCACGGACCATGGCACTAAGGCTCTTGAGTTTGGGACAATTCCTGAAGTCGTGCGGCCCTCCACATATATAGCATCCCTTCTTCTCGGCCTGCGCCTTCTTCTCGGCCTGCGCCTTCTTCTCGGCGTAGCCCTGACGTCCACTCGACTTTCTGGAATCTTGAGTATTGTAGTATTGTTGGTGTATCTCCTTGCCTTTGCCACGATCTCCCCCACCTTTGACATTGTTAACCTTTGACTCCTTGCCTTTGCTTTTGTCATTTTTGTCATGCCTGAAATCCATCAATGATTCAGCCTCCATTATGGCTTGGTCTATATCCGTGACTTGCCGACGTTGTAATTCTTGTCTAGCCCAATTCTGTAACCCGTCCATGAAGTGGAACAACAAGTCATCATTGGTCAGGTTGGGAATTTGAAGCATAAGGGTAGTGAACTGCTTGACATAGTCACGTATGCTCCCTATTTGCTTCAACTCCCTAAGTTTGCGCCTTGCCTCATACAAGACATTGTTGGGTAAGAATTGTCTCTTGAACTCAGCTTTGAACTTATCCCACGTGCTAATAGTACATAGACCTTTATCCTCGTCGGCCCTCTTCCTTCTCCACCATAGCATGGTGGTCTCTGAGAGGTACAACACTGCAGTGTTGATCTTGGCCTCGTCGTCCCTCACTTTTCCGTGCCTGAAGTAGTTCTCCAAGTGCCAAAGGAAGTTTTCCACTTCTTGTGCATCATGAACACCTTTGAACACCGGCGGTTTGGGAGCCTGGATCTTGGCCCCCCTCGTCATTATAACATTGTTGGCTGCCTCGGCCACGCCAGCATTAACATGCTCCTCGAGTGACTCTATCTTTGCCTTCATGGCATCGATAATACTTAAAGCCTCCATGAGTCTGCACTCTAAGGCAGTGATGGTTTGCCTTAGTTCCATCGGATATTCTCAATCTCTTCAAGAGTGTGCCCCTCAAGGACGCTAAGGGTGCCTTTCATCTTACCCAAACGTTGGCCAAAGATCTCCACAGCGTCCATCCCCGCGTTCATCTTCATCGCCCACTTTTTACCGAGCGAGATGTCTTCGGGCAAGACCTCCAATTCATCCCCGCTCGCCTCAGTGGTAGATGGTTCCTAGGATGTAAGCCCTTCACTTGACACAACCTCGGGTGGCACCTCCTGGATCTTGTTGGTGGCATTCCTTTTTTTGTTACGGCCGCTCTTGCCAGCAACATCCTGAATGACGTTGGCTTGGGTGTTGGCAGCGTTAATTTCTCCGTCGTTCGCCATTCCCTTAGTTGCAACCTGCTCTGATACCACGTTGTCACGTCCTTAGTTGTTAACTAAGTACACGTGCGGCACTTGACAATTCACTCACGATCTTGCACAACTTGCTCACGTTCTTGCTATGCCAAGTCAGCCTTACTACACTCAAGATCGCTAAGAGAATGGTAGAAAGAACACAAGAGAATTGTTAAAGGAATCTTTGTATTTGAGAGAGCTTGAATTGTTTTCTTGATGATTTACAAATGGATGGCCCCTTTATATACTAGTCTCCTAGGGGCTAAAGTGTAAATATTAATTGTTACACAAGTCCCTAATATTTACAAATAAGTATTCCCTCTAGAATTTTCTACAAGCCTAGAAGATTCTAAGGACTTCCCTAGCAATTCCATAAGGATCTAGGGTCTTCCAAAAGAGATGTCCATACTTCTCTAGAATCTTCTCACAAATACTAGCCTTCCTCTTATATAAGCTTCCACATGGCATTAATATATGCCAAATGGCGCCTACGTGGCATGATGATATGGCGAGTCATCACACTAGAATCTAAAATTCAAGAAACTGAACCTATTTTAGAAGTACTACATACAAATGAACCATCAATATTAAAAACATTATTGTTTACCAAACCTGCAAAGTTATCATAAGCAGTAGATGATTATGATGTTGGAGTAGAAGATGAAATATGGGCCTACTGAAAAAGTGACATAATATGAGCATATTGCTCCTTTGAGAAACCATGTGGAGCATCCCCAACTTGTTGAGAATCAGAAGGAGGAGAATTCTCATGAGTAGAATCCATATGTACAGAAGCTGCAACCCTCTTACTCTTAGAGAATTTATAATCCGAGGGGAATCCATGAAGCTTATAGCACTTCTCTACTGTATGCCCAGACTTCTTACATTAGTTGCTAAACAACATAGATTTCTTAGGATCAAAACTCACTTTTTGAGAATAATTTCTGAAGTTGTTAAATTGAGAGGGCCTAGTAGGAGCAACAGGAGAACTGACTAGGAAGGAGCTTGAATCGAAAGGGAATGTAGAAGAATCAGATTTTGTCTCTCTCTGTTTTTCATCTCTAATCAACACAAAATATGCCTTTGCAACTGATGGCACTGGACTCATCATTAGAATGTTGCTCCGTACAGTGAAATATGTATCTTTCGGTCCAGATAGAAATTGAACAAGTTTTTTTCCCTCAATGAACTCAGGTAAAGCACCACATACATGGCCTACCAAAAGAGCAACTACCAATTTCATCCCAATAACCCTTCAATTTTGTAAAATAAGTAGCTATATCAGAAGATCCATGTGTAGTGGCTGCTATGGCTCTTTGAATACTATAACACTGAGAGGTATTTACAATACCATATCGCTAGATTATCCCAAGCCTCTTTAGAAATTTTGTAATACAACACAGTTTTGGATATCTCCTTAGATAGCGCATTCATAATCCAAGCTTTAACCATATTATTATACCTCTCCCAATGAGGATAAAGTGCTGAGGTAGGTCCAGGGTTGGGGAGGGAACCATTTGGAGTTTGTTTTTAGTTGAGAGTGAGATGATTATGCTCTCTTTCCACTCTCCATATTGTATCCCAGCAATAGGAATAGAAACCAATATTGTCCCTAGAGTGTCAGAAGGGTAAAGATACAACGTATGAAAAAGATTGAGGTTAAGGTTTGAATTTGTGTTTGAAGGCTCAAGTATAGTAGATGATTTATAGTCAATAGCCATGATGATCAAATTATTATAAAGCAAAGCAGCAATTCACACAAAATAGAAAATGATATGAAATTATCTATTAGAACATGCAAAAATGGGGAAGAGATGTCACCAACTATGTGAGAAAACCCTAAAATCGTATCGATGTCACAGAAGTGAGAAATTCAACCAGATATCACATCGGCAGCACAAGTTAAAGACAAAATTGTCAACAATACTGAAATTGCAGCTCAGACGAACCAAATTACTGAAGAAGCACAGAAATCGACTGTGCAACAAAATTTCTCCAAACTAGAAATTTGACGAAAGAAACCTAGTTACTAGAGGAATCTACCAGGCTTGATCTGATACCATGTTAAAATCGAAAGAAAATGAGAGAATTCAAAGGAATTCTGCAAGATAACCCCTCGAATGTTCGAAGAGAAGAGCGACTAAGAAAGAAAATTATTTCCTCAATTCTTCTAAAATCAATTGTCCGCTAATTACAGTATATCATAAGTATTTTTAGTTCCTAATCGGCTAAGCTATGCTCGAATCCAATTCTAAAATATGTACAAGTTATTACAATAGTTTAATAGTTGGGCATTATAATATAGGCCCATACAATAGAAAAGAAAAGCTTTCTACACTACTAAGTTGGGCCTCCAACTAGTCTAACAAAAATCAAATCAAATATTGTTGTCTATACCATTCACGCGATCCGCATGCGAATATATTACTTATTCTTCCATTGGGGATAGGTGCACGAACGACAACTCCAAACGTCACATATCCGTCACCTACCTACCGTTTAGGTGGAAGCAGCGAGATCTAGCTAAGGTAAGAAACTTTGTATCGCGACTGCTCCACTCCGGTGTGTTGTGGTCTCATGAACAAATTTGTTGCCTTCCCGCACGCAAAGTAAATGGGCATTGTGTCTTGGGTCAGTGTCGGGGTGGGGAGCGAAGAGAGACCAAAATAATGATTCATTTTGATCTACGAGCTTTTTCAGCCAAAAAAAGAAAATCAATGGAATATATGTCGATCCATGAACATCTATTAGTATATCTAGGGGATCTCTTTATACATACAATTTTTTTATTTTATGAAATGATATGGTCGGCTAGCCGTAGCCGCATATCAGCTACGCTCAATGCGAGATTTATGTTGGGTCAAATCTTTTGGGAAGCTTTTGGACCTAGTAAAAAGGCTCTAAGCCTTCACGCAAGCAAGCGTGAGAGAAGCGGGGAACGAAGCTACCGCTTCCCCGACCGACTAAAATACGACACTCGCAACCTACTTTGATTCTAAAGAAAGGCGAAGGGTTTGGAAACAAGCAAGCAAATTTCTATCATAGTTGTAAGGTTCCAAACCCTAACTACTTAAGTACCAAATGCTTCCTTCAATTGGTTTCATAATGGGACTGTTCACTACAGGCTATCAACGATGTCTTAAATTGAATATTGACTTAACTTATTATCGTTCAATCTCTAAAGCGGGTTTTCGCTGAGAACGGAAATACAAAGAAAGATCCACTTAGAGTATGAAACTTTCTTTCTTGACCACAAGCTAACAGTACACCCATTAGATTCATTTAGTAATCGAAATAAAATTACACCTTATTTTCTAAGCGTGAACCTTACTAGTGTTGGGACATAATAATACTGAGACCAAAACAAAATTAGAGCAATACTCGGGTTG
This sequence comes from Nicotiana undulata, assembly GCA_005239495.1. NCBI lineage: Eukaryota > Viridiplantae > Streptophyta > Magnoliopsida > Solanales > Solanaceae > Nicotiana > Nicotiana undulata. Next base: position 54,175 of record ML269554.1, on the reverse strand, counting down.
AAGACCCCCCCCCCCCCCCCCCCCCCACCCCCACCCCACACCTTATTTTTCTTTTCAACACA
>ML269554.1:26265-54071 GCA_005239495.1 Nicotiana undulata | reverse complement strand
GAAGAAAAACCCGGGTTGAGGACCCCCCCCCCCCCCCCAACCCGCACCCAACATGACCTATCTTATTTGCTCAAGTCTCAATTCCAACTAGAATCTCACTTAAGCTAAACGGGGATCAAGATTTTAAAAAACACGCCATATCACGTAGAATATCTTACCTTTTTCAAGGTACTACATAGACCATTCATATTATACTAAATTATTATTTAAACATGACAAAAGTAGTACAAAAAATAACAAATATACAAATCATTGAAACAATACATGATGGAAATCGTTAGCTAAATGGAAACGATTTATATAGTAATAAGCTGCTCAGTCTAGCTATTCATACATAAATAAATTACAGTAACGATATATAGCGTATAGTATTAATTAATAAACATAATGTATATGATAAACATGTAATTTGATTTATTTTAAATTATTGTTGTACTTAGAGATAATATTTTATCTTTTAGATGTACATTATATATATCATTATACTTGACATAATACTCATCAAGGAATATAACTCTTTCATGATATTAGTTACTTAGGTCTCTCCTTTATAGTTCAATGCTTCTTTTTGTATCTTCTTCCTCAACCCAATAAAATTCTTCAAGTGCTTCCATCGATGATCCTTTAACTCAAGTATGGCTGCCTCTTTAATTATCTCAAATCCACTATTCCTTTGTTCTCTCTCAAATATACTAATAGCTTGTTTGGCCAAGTTTCTAAAATCAGCTTATTTTGATAAGTGTTTTTCTCAAACGTACTCTTAAAAAAAGTGCTCTCGGTGAGAAGCAGTTTGTGTTTGGCTAATTAATTTGAAAAATATTTTTGAGCAGTAATCAGTGTTTGGTCAAGCTTTTGAAAACTGCTTCTAAGTGTATTTTTCTCAAAAGTGCTTCTCAGAAAAGTATTTTTGGAAAGAAGCTACTTTTTTCTGCTTCTCTAAAACTGCTTTTGCTTCTCCTCAAAAGCACTTTTTTTCCTTCCAAAAGTTTGGCCAAACACCTTAATTTTTGGCCAACAGTGCTTTTGGCCAAAGAAAAACTTGGCCAAACAACAGGCTATAAATCTTGTTATACTGTCCTTGATTTTACAAACTATATGTCGCGGAGGAAACACTTTTTGCCCGTCTCTTCAAATGTCACCTCAAGAAAACGGACCTGGTTTTTATGAACTTAGTTTCAGAATTTCTCAAATTTTGTTATGATTTTGATTATTTAAAATATCATTTTTGAAGTAAAAAGTATTGGTGAAATTTTTGTGCAAGACCTCACATGCGTCACCTATATTATGGACAATTTTTACCTAAGTTGGAAAGAGAAGTGTATCCAAGTTTTAGTATAAAACCAAATACAAATTATACCCCATATATTCCATTTTAGTGAACCAAATAACATCTACCAATAAAAATATATATTCACTAAATAATCTCATCATTATTCAATGCTCGTATTATAATACCCATCTTATAATACTAGTATACCAGTGGCGGAGTTAGAGCTTTGGGTGTCGGTTCGGCCGAACCCAGTAGGTTTGGTCCAAACTCTATATTTATCTTTAAGAATTTAATGTATATGTACAAATTATAACTTAAAAGGAATAGAATCCTGAATCCATTAGCTTCATCTATGAACTTGTTCCCAAACCTACTGATCCCTTACGACTTATGTGATAATTTAAGACTTTTCAAGACAGATTACCCCTAATGATCTATTAATTATACACGTCGTCATGCAAAGAAAAAAAAACGGAACTAGGTAGGAAGTCGTTTGCAGTTTAGTGCAAATTGAAATGTGCAAATTAAGTACATTAACAAATATTGACTAAACTGATACATTAATATTGAATCTTCCGTCACCGCAAGACATATTTATTATCAATAATAATAGTAAAAGAAATACTTTTATTAAATGAGATAGAGTCGTGCATTTATCTTAAGTATTAAATGTGTTTTTACTGTTGTTTTATTTCTATGTTTAATTAGTCTATATAACGAATCATCAATATGAATGTCTTAGGAATCCAAACACCAGCAGTAATAATCAGATCGTGAAATTTCCAGCATTGTTTCAGGCGTCATCCTCTCAAGCTCGGTTTGCTTCCACGACGCAAAATTATTTCGATTTTGTGGGTCTGTGGCAAGTGGATAGTCCTCTCTTTTGTGGGCTTGTGATTTCATTCTCATATAGAGCTTCACAGTTGCAACACAATCATCATAGGGATCTTGGACTCCTATCTGAATGTCATACCTACACATACATTAGGATTTTATATGGGTAGCTATTAATTAAATAAAAAGTGTGCTACTAATATTAGCATTAAGATTTGCTTACTTACCCAAGGTAAGTTTTGGTCAAGTGCTTGAGTGAGTTGCTGAGCTTGCTTGTTTTCATCAATGGAGGGTATTTTGCAGTATCCCTTCGCACATAAATGGTTGAAGAAACGTCAATCTCTATTCTATTATAACTTTGCATAATATGATTGGATTTCAGTTGTAAAAAATCTTTTTACCACCGTTAGTGTAATCTAACTTGTCAAGAATATTGTATAATTATTAATTATTCTAGATTACTAAAATATAAATACCTTATACACCTTCTGTGCATAAAATTTAAACTCAGATCTTAATTTCAGTGAAAATATACTACGTACATTAATTAAAAGTAACTAACCTGATCAATATGGCTGGGTACTCCATGTCTAAACATTTAAGATCATGATCCAAACCATGACCAACAAGAATCCTAGCCCTTCCACTTCTAGAACGAATCTGCCACACAGGTTCTCCATTACAAAGATAATCTTGAATCTTTCTTGATACTTGCTTCAGTGGATTTGCATCCCTCAAATGTTCTGGTCTTATGCCCGTTGTTTCATACCTAAACATACATTCAATATTCGTCTAGATTAATTTCCAGATGAGACTATAAATTGGGATTCGATCACTAAATTAACTTTAGTATATATAATTACCTGTAGTTAGTGACGGGAAGGTTTGGTGCGACGTATGAGTGAAAGAGGATATTTTCATGCTCATCAATGAGGCAAACTCTTGCACAAAGATCCAAAGAGCCATCAATGCCACCACCCACCATTTTGCAGGCAAGAGCAACAACTCTTCCTCGGCTATTGTCAATAGGCCTTAGGTTATCTTGAATTCCCAACTTAGCCATGCGATAGAGCACACCCTGAAAATGAACCAACACAAACTATATGGATTAGTTAAAACGGGTTGAACTAACAAATGGGTATATTAAAGTTTGAAAAGGCGTACGTACATTATTTGAGCGAGAGAGTTGACATGACTCCCTGTGAGCCCTGAGTGCATTTCGGCTAGGAAGGATTTTCAAACAAATGTCACATCCTATCTCCTTGAAAATCCTTTCACAATCTGCCTTTGGCAATGGCCCTGAAAACAATAATTTAATCATGTTAGAACTCATGACCAATTAAGTTAATTATACTTGTTGCTAGCTATATGAAATTGATTAATTAGGAAAATATACCAATGAGATGCTCTCGCAAAGATTCAAAAGATCGACTGTGCTTTTTGCAAATGCCACACATGGGTTCATGAACTGAATGATAAGATGTCCTCATGTGTTCAACTAGGTGCTCTTTTTTGTTGAACTGCCGATAGCATGCTGCACACTTGTTCCTATAATATATAGCCCCGTGAATTTTATAGCTTTTAGATTTCATGCAATGATACCGCACTTATAAATCTAATTAATTAACCTGCTACCACATGTTAAAATACACTGAAAACATAAATAATTTTTATCTAGTATATAACTTAAATCCATTTGAGATACCTTCTGATACCACTGCTTATTATCATGAATGAAACTAATACTACTCAATATAATAAGGTATGAAATTGAAACCAAGTAATTAGTATAAATGATACAGTAAGTAAAAGTGGATCTTCTGTGAAAGAAGAAATAATACCTGTGAGTCTCTGAAGAATCATATCTATGGTCCATGACTGTAGTAAGGGTAGGGGCTGTTTGGTTAATGCTTCAGAATTGAGCGTTGAGTAGAGAAGAGAGGGCTGAGAACACTTGAGAGAAATTGGAGGCATCAAGCTATTTATACAGGTTATGGAAGACGAAACCTCTGGAAAAAATCTTGCTGCTAACTTCTTGCGCAGATTTAGAAAAATCATCATTTTTGGTACATTTTGGAAAAATCATCATGTTATTATGAAAAAAAACAATGGACTAAATCTCACTTTAAGATTCGTAGGAATGATATCCAGATAGGCTAAATGTGAAATGTTTGTAGTAATCCAATACGTCGGGCCCCACAATTGGTCTACTAGAATATTTCACAGCTCCATGTCCCAGAATTTTAGGGGTGGCAAATGGGAGGGTCAGTCTAAATTTGGACGGGTCAAGATAGGTTAAGTCAATAAATAAGTCATTGTTCAACCCAGTTCAAAGTGTACTTGGGCTAAACAATGGGTCATAACCCAACCCGTCCAACTTGATTCATGTTTTAAAATCATGCTTATCTTGCGTTAAAAAACCTTTTACCTTAAAATGTGTAAGTTGAGAAATATTTTGCAGGTGGAGAGCGAGGGAGGTAGTACAGAAAAACAAAAAAATAGAAAACAGAAAACTAAAATTAAAAAAAAAAAGTTAAATCTTTTTTAGAGGGTTTGCGTGCGGGAAGGGGAGGGGGGGAGGGCAAAAAAACAAAAAAAAATTAAAAATATAAAAAGACAAAAGTAAAATAATTTTTTTTAGGAGGTTTGCGCACTGGGGATGGGTAGGGTGGTTGGGGGAGGTACAGTAAAACAAAAAAGAAAGAAAGTAAAATTGGGCAACTAAGTAAATTTCTAGATAAGTTGGGTTGAGATCCCTTTGTTTTGGGTGAGTTTCATGGGTTGTATTTGGGTTGATTAATAGGTCAAAATGGGCAATAAAAAATAATGAAATAACTTGGGCTCATCCCAAATTGGTCCATGAGCTAAAACGTTTTAGCCCAACTCATTAATCTCTGGGTGAGTTAGGCGGGTTAAATGAGTTTGGGCTCAAATTGCCACCCCTACCCAGAATCAGCAAAACCACTCATACCCAGGCTTTTTTTATAGAAAAAATTAATGTGAAACTTACACAAATGTTCCAAATAAATCTCAACTTACCAACCTCTAGCCATTTGTCATAGACTTACCAAAACTAGCCAATAAAAATTAAAAAACCAAATAATAGGGTTCTTTTACTCAAAGAATCACATGCAAAAATCACATTCCATATTTTTAAACGTGATTAGCAACAGTAGATACAAGACGGAAAGGAAATTTCATGGATGAGGTAGCAAATAAGGTGATGAAATACAAAAAATATATACAATATTCCAAAAATCTAAAAAAAAAAGAACTTTTTCAATGGGTATAGTTGATATTCATTGAAAATATATAGATAAGTCAATATTTAAAATTTGAGGGAGACTGGAGGTGATTTGGACTGGTTTTGTATCAAAATTCGTAACTAAATCGAGTTCAAAAAATTCTTCTGCGACACATGTATCAAACATGTATCACGCATGTATCTCACGCACAGGTATACATGAATATACATGTGATACACAATTGATACAAATATGATACATATGTGATACACAAATGATACACATATCATTTTTTTCATGTTCAATTTTACTTCAAATTTTCAATTCAAACCACCTCAGAACTTCACCAAATCATCCAAAAACTGAGATTTCCCAATTTATTCTAATAACACCAACTCAAACAAAGCAAAATTTTGATATTTTTTTGCTACAAATAGCTAATTGGCTAATTTGGCTAATATTAATAATATTTTATCAATTGACCAATTTTTATAATGAGCTACTTATAAATGAACATAGCTGATAATTTCCCAAAATTGAAATCTCTTTCCTTTTAATCTTATAGTATGATATTGTAATTTGACTGTCCACTTGGATATTTGACAGCATCCCATAATTTATTATTTGTACATATTTAAATTTTTTTAGTAAAAAATATAGGATATGAGCGAAAGAACCCATAAGTTCGATACTGGATACGCCTCTGTCTATAGCAACACTTCATTATAATATTCCAAAAATATAAGAACAAATAGATAGCGGTTATAGAAAAGTTTGACTGTATATATATATGCAAAGATGTTTTATAGACCAAGTAAAGACGAGTTAAAGTCCGGAATTAATAACATGCATGCGGCCGTTATCTTGGATGGTTGTAAAGTTGCAGCAGATCAGGTTCTTGCAAGTAAATGCGACGCACACTAATCTTATGAGAATAATGCTTTTATCTTCACAAAGTAATGGATTCTTCAAATTTATTTTTGACTACCGAAATGACATGCTTCGTGTGAATTTGGGCCGTACGTGTTCTGTCACGAAGTCAAAACTTTTTTAACTTTAATATAACTTGACAAAGATAAAAATTTGCACGCTGGGATAGTGGACAAGATTAATAAGCCAGAAGCAAACCGCTGTTCATGACTTTGATATATATATATATATACGACGAGTTTAAGTTATATACATTATTCATGTAACAAATATTTATACCATCAAGTCATATTTACTTGTTGTGGTGGATAACATATTTTGTATATTTTTAATTAATATTATCAATACTATACTTTAAGGAGGCGTACTTATAAATATATGATTTGCATGTATAAGAAATTCTTTACACTAACCATATATAACTTAAACTTATATATAAGAGATAAGAAATGCATGTGGAAATTAAATTAGTGGGACCTAATAAAAGTTGGAAGGCTTCATGCACGTTAGTGCACTTAGGTAAGAATGGGACGTGTACTTTCAGCAAAAGAAATAGAGGCTGCATATATTTAGCAATAGAGCACGTTAATTTGCTGCTTGAGCTATCAACTTTGTAGGGTTCAGCACGTTAATAGCGCATGCAAGAAAACTAACTTCTTTGATAATATTCATGACGTAAAACAAATTTTGCTTTAGGAAAAAACTGCCTATATGCATCACGATAGTTCCAAGGTCGTAGATATCAGAATTTAACTTTTCTTCCTAAAAAGGTTCTAAATTTATGGCCAGAAGATATTTAGTCATTCTGTCAACCGTTTACCATTTATTTCTCTTATAAATAGAAACCACTCTATTTATAATGCCATTCAACTCAATCTTTTTGACCAAAATGGGTCCCCCTTAATATATTCGTATTTTATGGATGCTCCTAGAAAAAAGATGTAAATTTAGTGATTTACACTTGTGTCTGAAGAATAATTCAGTACATTTTCGAGACTTGGGACCATCGCATGCATCCTTTCCCGTCTATTCTCGGCCAAGCACAGAGATACAACTTCTACATTCTCTTTTTTATTCTTCTTTCTCTGCTGCAAATTAAAAAAAAGGGGAAAGAACTAGAAACAGTACTCTGGTCAAATGATTGAATGAAGTGAGAAAAGCATATGCATATATTATTTTGAATAAATGTAAACGCCTGGTGCCGATAAATATTTTCGACATCTTTTGTTAGCATTACATTTACAGATTAACTCTTCCATAGTGACAGCAGATATATTAGATAACTACGAAAAACTCTCTGATCTCCATAATAAGGGGTTTATATGTTTGAAAAATAAACCATGCAATCTACTATATGACATACTATTAAATTAAATCGACAGAGTAACAAAACTTTAATTACACGCTGTTACGTGCAAGTTAAAATTGATTTCTGTATTTTATCAATTGCTTAAGATGATTTTTATATGAGTTGTCAAGGAAAAACTAAAAGGCCACGTGTATAATAGGCAAAATCTCGTCCTGGTGTCGGACAGTAGGTGAAAGATTTAATGTAATATGAATATGCGAAGGAACCTTTTGATTCTTCAAACCTAAAAACGGTCAAAAGCGCAGCCAATAATCGAAACGTGTAGTGGGACGTAGATGTGAAAGTATATCCCTATCTACCACAACGCTAGCTACCACTTCTTTTCTTTTCCTCCATCATCGCAATAAAGCCTTTGGACCTCTTCGTTCTTAAAATTCTAATATGACATTTCTATGGCTGTAACAGTATGTGATTCATAATTTAAAATAGAAGCTAAAAGTTAAATATTTATCACATTTATAAATATATTATTGTTTTTAATTAAATGACGTAAACAGACAATGATGATTATGATGGAATCTCTTCCGTCGAAAAACCATGGACAACTAATACTACCTCCGTCTCAACTTGCTTGATGCAATTCGGATTTCGAGAATCAAATTCGGATATAAAATCTCTAGGTTTTTTGAAATAATATTCACATATTTAGAAAATATTATATAATTAAGCCATAATAATTAAAAATGTCTAGAAGGCACATGTACAGATCATGATAAAAAAAAAAATTGTTTCTCTCGAAATCCCAACTGCAATCAATCAAATTGAAACGGGCGGAGTATCGTTTTATTTGTAAACACATAACAAATTGGGTTTGGGGTTAAACAACAAAAAGTTGAGAAATGGAGTTATAAGATACAACTAAAATGGTAAACCATGCATGCAATTGCAGAGTCATGAATAACCACGTGCGCGAAGAGGTAAAAGGTGGAACTCTCTGGCTATGGCTTTCCAACCTCAATTCCTTTGTCTTTTTGCATATATGACTACTTTATCATTCAAAGGTTCCAAAAGTATCGCCAAAAAGGAGAAAAAAAAGATCCAAAGTTTGACTGTGCTTATTGCCCACATCTTTTGTCAATCATTATCAGATGTAGTTTGTGCCTATCTAGTTTTTATGTAACGAGATACCACACCAATGGAGGACAAAGATTTTTTAATGAAACGAGATAACAAATCGATTTTACTAACTCAAATGTTGTTGCTAGCCACAACGAAATAAGAAAAAAAGGAAATACAAATTGAAGTTCAATCAAAAGACATTGAGAACTCATCTATTACAATGTCAACAACAGAATCCTACAAACGACCTTGATTTGGCCTCCAAAGATTGCATGATAGTTAGGCAGATGCAACTTTTCCACTTTTGACAGAGATATTCCTCTCTTTTATATGATTGCTAATCATACGATTAAGATCATTAAAGAATTGGAACAACCACCAACCTAAATAAGAAGCAGAACCACCATAGCCGTTTGCACTGTAGCCATTCGCAAGAACAAAAGTAGAGAACATTTTCCATGTATAAAACGTCTAACCAGTTAAAACTGTCTAAACAAGCAGTTAAAATGTAAAAGAATAGCACAAAATTCCTCTGCTATGTAGCAGCAGAGACTACTACTCAAAAGCTATGAAATGACAACTAGAACAAAGAAATGACACTACAACATTTTGCCCAAGGGTCTCAATTCCCTAGGCATGCCATCGAAATTCCCAGAATTCACATCAGATTGAAGTAATGGTCTTTTCCCAACTTTCCAGTGTATGCCTTCTGCCAAGTGCTCCTTAGTTGGGGTCAGCATTACAAAGTTCGGATCAGCCCTTTGATAGCTGCAATTTCAAAGATATCAAGCATTAGAAACTCTTAAAGCGAGTAATGGGCTACAGAGATCCTATGAATTGTTTTTGGCCCAAAAATCAGGATTTCAACATTTTGGTCCAGGACAGTTGAGACAAATTAAAATCTAGTAGACGGGATAAATTATCCGGCCTTGCCATCAAAGGATATTCTTAGCCAGCTTTGGTAGCTTGCTGGCTGTAGACATATACTAATCACAAACGATATGGACTCCATACAGAACTGAAAGATAACCAACCTTCCTTCTCTAATATTGTCAACACGAATGCCAAATCCAAAGGCTGTTGCTCCTTTGGTACGATCTCTAGTAGCTGTCAACCAATATAAACTGATTCTCAGAAACTAAATCTTCAAAGAAAGATTAGGCACATAAAACATATAATTGCACGAGTTAGGTTTTAAGTTGGGAATATCTATCATCAGCCATTGAGGCTCAACACTTATAATCTACACCTCTTAATAAGAAGATAGAAGGCCTGGGGGATGGGAGACTCCATTTGTTTTATCAACAGTTGGCAAAGAAATCCAACACAAACTATTTTTTTCCATATCACTTTAACAGAAACACTGCGATAAACTAAATAACTTACAACTGTGAAATAAATGAACTGTTTCATTATGTTATATGGCTGGCATAAAATCTCTATTACCTGAAACATTGAAAGTGAAGGAAGGTTTCCACCATGACTTAAACGCCAATGCTAAAGATGAGCTAAGAGGCCCGACCTTCCCCTGTGGCAGTGTAACCTTTGCAGTTATTATCCTTTATTTCAGTTAGTACGTGCAAATGAGCAAAAGATTTAAAAGTTGCTTACCTTAAGCAAGAAATTTTTATTAGCTTGCCATGATGCAGCAACTTGAAAGGTGGAATCTTGGATGCTGCTTGGAGCTTTCTCATCATTAACCCTACCGCAAAAGTTCACAACCAAGTCAGATCCTACCCTACTCTGGTCAGCCTACAGCTTACTCTACTATCTTGGAATACCTCGTCTGCAACTCAAATCCAAAGTCAATATAGTTAGTAATTCCAACTACTTCATCTTCTTCAAGTGGATTTTTCACCTGTCATTACATAAATTATTTGTATTAATACTACTTTAACGAAGCACAGAAAGCTTCCATAAGAATAATGACAAATGCAATTCTCAAAAAAGGAATAATGCCAAGAGCACTGAATCAAAACAAGGAATTCTGATCCCAAGACACATTGTTCTATTTTTCCAAATTAGATGTCATAAATATATCTCAAGCAAAAGCTTTTTACATTACAAAGAACTTTCATCTTCTCTGTATTTTTCACTGAGATACCCTTTCTGATTAGATTAGTAGTGTGGCCTCTATGGTTTTCCCGTGTACTTCTTTTGCTTTCCAGATTTGGCTATTGCACACAAATCCTGAGAATTGAACTATACATACTTTCTGCAGTGGCAGATAATTCAATATATGAGGCCTCAACTAAAACTGAGGAATAGTTAAACTTAAAAGTAACCAAATGTTCTATATTACAGCGGCAATTATACAGCTTCAAATCCATGGATACCAGTGATGCACATTTCCTCATTGACAAATCAACACAAAAAAGACTTAATCAACTTTCAAGACCAAGAGAATGCCTTTATGTACCAAATGGGGCATAATAATAGATTAATTACAACAAATATCTAAATCCAAAATAAAAGGAAGCTAGTGCAACAGAACTCTTGTGAATCGTTCAGCAAAATTGCACTTTCATTATCATACACTGCTGATTTTAACTAGCATTACTGCCAGAATAAGTTGAACTTGAGAACTTTCAAAAGGCATACACAAACAGTGATGCTAAACATATTGAAAGGCATTTGCAATTTTAAAAATTCTGATTTCCTCAAGAAGAGAAGCATACCCGTCTTTGAACCACCACATGTTGATAGAATGAAGCAATAAACTGCAGTAAAAGCTAGGCAATATTAGAGGTTTACCCCAGGTACAAATTACAGGCATGCAATCTAAGACAATAGCAAATGCATAACCAGCAAGTATGACAACCTAATCCAAAAAACTTCACGAAGTATTTTCCTTTTCCAGCCAAAAATCAGTTTAGAATTACACGCTCAAATGTCAATAGCAACAAATGAGAACTGGGTTTTTGCAGCGTAAGGAAAATTAGCACACAAGAGATCTTAACACACCACAGGAAGAAGAAAATACATCAAACCTGTGAACTTTTAGCAAGCTCAAGACCAAAATTGAAGGATGGGCTCAAAGGGCTGCCTGATCCCACTCCATAGCCAATGGCACAGCTCCAATTTTCTAAGTTCTTATACTTTGCGCCATTTTTGCTTCCAACTATCAAAAGTAAACAGAACCAATAAAGATAATATCCCATATGAATTTTGATAACGGAGTGCATGATAAGATACTTGCTATTCCTCTCAATCTGCCAAACACACAGAGACCACATATGGACACATTTTAAGTTGTTTCCCTTCTCTTCTCTCTCTCACTCGCTCTGCACGCATGCATTTCTGGATTACGCAACAATTTATAAGCTGTAAAAGAACATTTTGACTAGATACCCAAGCTTTCTCCCTCAAAAACATTGAAATAAGCTTAAAGCACTTCCTCCGTGTGAAGTAGCCAAGCATGTTCACTGCAGATGGATTCCTACCAAAGGATCAAAGACATGCATTACACATCTTACTCTTCTGGTAGACCAAGGTCGATATATGATGCATATTCTGGAAGAATAAGACAAACTGGTAGTGCGTAGCACAGGATAAACAAAACTGCCTAATGGATCTTTTGTACAAGAGCAATTATTTTCTTCTTCTCTTCTTTTTGGTTGGAAGGAGCAAATTTCCTAACTAGGAATACACCTTGTTTACTAGTGAATATGTAATGAATATCTCTTTACCAAGGAAACTAAATGAGTGAGTAGTATCCACGAAAATTACACTGTGATTCATACTGCACCCCCGTGGTTAACCTTCCCATCTTGCTTATGAGCCATGCGCTTTTGGGAACATCATCTCCCACTGCACCAACATGAGAATTAGTCCATTTATGAAGTAAATAAGAACAAATAAAAGATAATTCCATTCGCAGCTGCTTTGAAAGAAATGTCCGGACAAGAAAACTTCGCAGACCACAAGTTCAAGTAAGAAACATTAGCTTATCATTGCATGTCACGTACAAGAGAAAGGCATAAGAGTAGCTCCAACTGAGAGATTTGATGAGCCATATCTCAAACCCATGATTCCATAATCTTTTGAAGATACTCTAGACATTCAAAATAATCATGTCAGAAATGCAAGTTCACAAGTCTAGACAAACACGTGAGTCCCGATCTACAAAAAAATCTAACTAACCTATTCTTTAAAAGCACTGGGAAAATGCCAAAAGCTCCAAACCCAAATTTAGGGTAGAATGCACATGATCTCATCAGCAGGATCCTAGCAAAGAAGAAAAACAAGAAAACAATGGTAGTGCTGTTTTCACTTAAAAAGGAAACAGAATTCTAAAGGAAAGGATTGCGCCTTACGGATCATCATTTGATACGAAAAGGTCGACAAAAGTATGTGGATCCTCAACATCACTGAGACACAATCACCAAGAAGTTAACCGCAGGTGAGAATCACATTATGGAGATAATAAATCAGCAAGGAGACAAAAGATCTGACAAAAAAAGGTCATAATACCTTTGCCAACGAAATTGTGCATTTCCTACAATTTTCTCTTCAGGTTTGTGGTCAAGAGGGCCTTCAACCTGAGAAGGCTAAGGAAAAACTTTTTTCTTGTCAAACTAGCCCGTCATTGAGCCAAGGAAAATGCTGAAAACATACCTAACCATTTATCCATAGCCAATTCTGTTGAACACACTAGACTGAGCCTAGGGTTATATTTTCACAAGAGACGCTACAGTTAATGATGAAGTTTGAGAAATACGATCATTAAAGTGCATAAATAACTCAAGAAGGTGAATTTGACACCATACTGCCATGACAATCAGTGAAGGATGCAGAATAATGGCACAGGTGTGGCCACCTACTGCCGCAGCTCGACGTATTTAATTATATATATATAGTTAAACAATTTTGAAACATATATCTGTACTAAGTTAGAAACATTGTCACAAAGGAGTAATGAACGTTATGGTGCTCCACACCCACTAACTAAAAATCATAAATCTGTCTCTGTAGACAATCAGAATCACAAAGCTTTGAATTGACCAGAAGAAACCTATTTAAGTAGAAGCTGCTCTTCATAGTCAATTATGCTGTAAGAAATTTCCCAACTTTTTTCCTGAATTATGCCTGCAGGCACATTACCAAAACTAAGAGAGTAGACAGGACAGAGAAGTCCTAGAATATAAAGTATACTACACAACTAACATAACCAAATTAAATATGCCTGCAGATGGATACAGTTGCAATCAAATCAACATGTGGATCATCAATTGGCTTAAGCATAATCCTGGTGCTAAAGTGCCTAGCTTCCTCGAAATAATCCTCAAAAAGGCATCTCAATGCCAGTTTCCCAAATAACATGTTATACGATGATTCCAACATCCTACATTGCAAAAAGACCGATATAACTACATCTTAATGAAAAGCAAAGATACTACCAATAGATATTATAACAAGTAACCAGCTTGTGATTGCTAGATTTGTCATATCATTTTAAGGCATTAGATATTAATTTCGTAATTTTTTTTTAGAAGTCCAAAGAGCACAGACTAGCCACGGAGCTTGGATATGGTTTACCAATCGGAGATCCATGGATCGCAGACACTATCTCCCCATGGCATTGAATGTGTATTCCTGAATAATCTCATATATCAATTATGCAACCATTTCAGTTTACCAAGTTCAATGTTAGCTAGATTAGTTAACATTTATCTCTTTCGATGCAACAAGAAGATCTTATGCGTTACAAGAGGTTTTATTGGTTTGTTAATAGGTCATATACAATTCAATTTTTGAAATACAGAAAACTTTTTTTTTTTTTTTGGAAAACAACTCTTCAAGATGTTTTTGCAACATCAGTTTTCAAGAACATGTTAAATGAAAAAGAGATTTGGAGGTATATATGTTTCATCTTTCATTCCTAAAATAATCAAAAGTCGCCAAAAGTTTTTTTTATCTAAACAAAATTTCTTTTGCACAAATCTTTTCTCCAAAAAGTATTTTCAAATTTTTCCTATTTTAACAGAACACGCGCAAGAAAAATACTCAAAAGGAAAAAGAAGCTCGACTTTCCAAAAGAATGATAATAACAATCAACAGATGAAGTAATTATTTTAAATTAAAGGTAACATAATGACGAAATGACATCAAACAAAGTAAATTGTGGGAAGTGAGTATTGAGGTTAAAAGAACAGGACCTTGTACGGGCAGAGAGAGGAGGAAAATCGAAGAGCGGCGGAACTAACACCATAGGCGGTGGAGGTTCTGCGGCGGCCGACCACAAGTTCCCCATCACTCACTCACTCTTTTTCCCACTTAATTAATTATTCTAAACTGAGCAAAAGATGGAACCCTGTCTATGTGATGAAATATGAATGAACGTCTGAATTGAACAACAGAAAAAGGAGGTTAGGCAAATACCGAAACCTCCGAACCCTTTCCCCGGGCATTTCTCTTCCTTACCGCGACTGTTTCAACCTTTCAAATGGTGCCGATTCAGTGACGTGGCATCTGAATTAACTACCACGTCACATCGTGGATCCCACAACTAAATCTTCAGTCGTTATATTACCACCACTAGTCGCTGTAAGCACGGGCTAACTCTCAAATATTTGAAGCTCAATAATTAAACTCGCACATTTTGTTTGGAAAGTTTTTATGTAGTTGAATTTGAGTGTAGCGTATATATTAAAATCGGGCTCATTCAATTTTACTATTTGAACGAGATCGGAGGTTGCATTGAAGGACGACTTCATAACGGAACAGACTAAATCACAAGGATAAGATACCGAGTTCAGAATCGAGGTACCTGTCGAGATCGAGACTAGTAGCGATCGAATCCAAATGAGACAAACATCGAGCAAAATCGAAGATAGCACAATAACAGAAAGGCGGGATATTTGTGACTAGTTGGGGACCATGGCGTAAATCTCGGACCGGATCAAATCAAAAACGGTTAATTAGCTAATCATGGAATTTCCTTCCGTAATTAGAGTTATACCATAAGTGGAATTACTCTACTATATAAGGGAGGAGGGGGGGTTCTAATCATTAGTAAGGGACATTGTTCACATATCTCATCAACCACCACCAATTCAGTGGCCTTTGGGGCCTCCAGGGTCTTCTTCACTCGCGCCACCGGTACGGAGCCGTCTTCTTCTTCTTCATCCTCTTCTGCTTCCTCCCTTAGTAGTTGATCACCTCCGCAAGCATGGCAACGGTATCTTTCTTCAGCTTACGAACCAGATTTTTCTTAGGCTTTGGATCCTCGGAGGTTGAGGTCCCTTTCCTCTTCTTATCCTTCGCCGGTTTCGAATCGGGGATGAAATCTCCTCCTCTCCAGGCGGGGGCCTCATGACCGCATCGTTGCCCAGGATTGTACAAGAAAAAATTGAGTAAGTATAAGGATATTTTGATCAAATCATCAGATGCATGAAAATGGGCTTACCATGATTCTTGGCCTCCCATCGGCCCTTTGCTAAATCGCGCCATGAGCGCTCGACGTACGTATAGGTCGAGGCCAGGTTTCGAACCCATCTTTCGAGGTCAGGAATCGCACCGGGCATCCAAGCAACTGCTACATCATGGGAAAAGACATTAATGAGAAAAAGTGAAGGAATGAAATATTACATGGAAGCTCACAGTGAGATAATACTTACGATTCATGTTTTATTTATCAGTAAATGGCATCTTCTTTGCCGGGATTAGGTCGTAAGTCTTCACTTGAACGAACTGGCTCATCCAGCCTCGATCCTTATCCTCATCTATGCTCGAGAACAGCACCTTGGTAGCCCGACGCTAATGTTTAATTAACCCGCCTCGATAGAGACGGGGGTTGTACAACCTGATGAGATGGTCGAGATTGAAATACATCCCCTCGACTTTGCTCGAGAAGAATGGGAGCAGAATGACAATTTGCCAAAAGAAGGGATGGATTTGGCCCAGGGTTATCTTGTACTTGCGGCAGAAATCGACAATGACAGGGTCGAGGAGGCCCAATGTGCAAGGGTAAGTCTAAACACTCAGAAACCCTTCCACGTGGGTGGTGATATCTTCTTCGGGGGTTGGAATCACCACCTCTTTGCCCTCCCATTTGCAGTCTTTCTTTACCTACTTAAGGTGGATCTCAATTATCGAGCATATATACCTTGGCATTGGCTCGCATCGACAAGGGACCGAGGAAGTTTTCTTGATCTTAAAGTCGGAAGTAAGGACGCACCCTCCGGGAACACACTTCTCAGGGCGCGGCTCCACCGGTGTTTTGTCACCGGCCGGCCGCGATGAAGAAGCATTTTCCTTTTGGAGAACTATTTTGAATGTTTTTGTCATTCTTGTTTGAATTTGAAAAAGTAAGAAGATGATAAAATTTTATGTTTAAGAAGAGGTTAACAACAAAACCTGAAAATCTTAGAGAATGGAAGAACTTAGGAGATGTAAAAGCTTTCGAGATTAGAGGAAAGTGAAAGTAAAGTTTGAATCAATGAGAAGAGGGCCTATTTATGGGATTCACGACGACAGTTCAAAGGCACTAGTGGCCGGCCATCAACTGACACTCATTAATGACTTGGGGAACTGTGCCGACGGGACGTTTCGGTCATTTTTGTCGCTTACGTCACGGGGATGACATCATGACAGGTCGAGGTAAAAAATCGAAGGTTTAATTCGTTTCTTGTCATTACACTCCAAGGGGACTATCTTTATATGGTTAAAATCAGGCCTGCCTAGTTTTACTATTTGGCCGAGACCAGGAGGTTGTATCGTAGAACGACTTCATAACGGAACAGACTAAATCACGAGAATAAGGTACCGACTGCAAAATCAAGGTACATGTTGAGATCGAGACTAGTAGAGATCGAAGACAAATGAGACAGACATCGAGCAAGAGCGACGATAACACAATAAAAGAAAGGCGAGATATTCGTGACTGGTCGGGATCATGGCGTAAATCTCGGAACGGATCAAATCAGAAATGGTTAATTAGCTAATCATGGAATTTTCTTCCGTAATTAGAGTTATACCATAGGTAAAATTTCTCTACTATATAGAGGGGGGTTCTAATCATTTGTAAGGGACATTGTTCACAAATAACAAAGCAATATAAATCTGTTTCTCGTTTACATTCTTGTTCATCAGCTTGTTATATTTTTAAAATGTTCCTGCACCAATCAGTTCGAGGGTACTCTAACTCGAGGGCTGAGTTCTATTCAAACACTGGTTTGCTTTACTTTATTGTTCAATTCTGTTATTTATATTCATATTTATCAATTGGTTTTGAGTGAAATCACGTGTCCTTAAAACCACATTATAATTTTAATTGTTATCCAATTTTAAGAGTAAACATGTAGTTTAATGTAAGAGAAAATGCATAAAGACCTCATTCAACTTGTCCTGAAAAAGCATTTACACATTTCAACTTTACGGGTGTCCTAACGCCCCATTATTATTAAAACAATTGTATATTTACTCCCTCCTAAGCCTTTGCCAGCGGCGCGTATTAGACAATCGAATTGAGTGCGTCCTTGCTCTCTTTTAATCGTTATAAACACCCCCCCCCCCCCCAAAGTTAAATTTTTAACTTCAATATAACCCCAACCAACGGTAAAATCCCTTTTCCCCAATATTTTACGTAACTCAATTGAAGAACCCTAATTTATTCTTCTTCTAAATTCTGCCGAAATTGCATCAAATTGCCCTTTGAAGTTTTGATCTTTGAAAGCAAATGTTAATCTTTCTCCTACTTAAGAACCCTAATTTCTTTCTTTATTTATTGTTATGTCTTTCTCCTAAAATCAAATTATCTTATCTTTGAATAGAAAGGCAAATTATCTGACTTTGATATTGTCGGCTTGTGTTGTAGTTGTTGCAATGCCTTCAAACGGCTTGAATTTGACAAGGCTTTGCATGGAAGAGGAAGAAAATGAGTCAAGTGGAGAAATTCGATGCAACCATGGCTATGTGCTACCTTTGTTAACAACTTGGACACCTCAAAATCCAGGAAGAAGATATTCGGTTTGTCCATACTATGGGGTAAATGATAGTGAAATTTCTTTCAATAATTTAATTTCCATCTGATTATCATTGATTATTTTTCTTTTGCTATTCATCTTTGGGTCCACGATCTTGTGATTTTTGGGTTTGGAAGGATTCGGAAATTGATTCTAGGTCCAAATTTGTTATCCCAAAATTGCTTGACAAAATGGGTGAACTTGAGATTGCATTAGAAGGATTTGAAAATCTTGCCAAACCGAGGGCAACTTTAAAGGTTGAAAACACCATTGAAGGGGAGAAGATGAAGAAGATTGAGGCTCAATTGGTGAAATTTCAAGTTGATATGGAGAAGATGAAAGAGAAGGAAAAGAAGTGGAAGAGTAAATTGGCTAAGTCCAAGGCTAGGGAAAATGAACTTTGGTTCATTATATTGGGGATGTGTATTATACTTGTTGCTTGTAGGTTTCCAGGAATGTCATTGAAAGAAGATGCAATGAGGTTGACATTTTGAATCTAATTTTGTCATCTCAATATGTATGTAGATGTTGCTTGTAGGTTTTATTTTGTATGTTTGCAATGGACCTTTCATTTGAATGTAATGAACATTTCAACGGGATGTAATCAAGTGTCGTTTCTAATGAAGTGATGTTTTTACATTGTGAAGTGATGAAGGTGTGTTCTTCTTGTTTCTTTGTATGTCCAGAACTTGGCAATCAACAATAGACACACAAAATACTTAATATGGCAGCTGCATAAACTGTATTAAAACACATATTTGGTCTCATTGACCTAAAATAAACAGACATAATAAACAGTCATAAAATGAGATGACAAAACATCTATTGTTCTCATTGTAGCAGCAACAAAATATATACCATGCAGTCATCAAAATGCGAAATGTAGTCTATAGCTACCTAAAAATCTTTATCATAATACAGAATTGCAGCCTATAGCTGCTTAAAAGTTTAGCATAATGCAGTCTATTGCAATATAGTCATCAACAAAATAGTGTCTTGATCAATTGGGTTGTTTTGTAGTGGTACTTTCCTGGCTCAACTTAGCAGCAATAGACCTTGTTTGAATGCGTTTCTTGCCTCTCAATTGTTGAAGCTGCCTTGATGTCATAGCTTCTTTGCCTTTTCATTTAACACCTCGTGTTGGTTGATGGCCTAAATCTCCAGTTACTTCTGCTGAAGACCTCACATTCTTAAAGTTTGTAGAGGACATTCCAGGCTGCCAAAACCCAATAGAATATCAGACAATGAATTCACCTAAATATGGGAGGTTGTGTTAGAACTTATATTTTGAATTTTGAAGCCACTTTGAGTGTGTAAAACTCTCATCCCAACCATTCTTGGCATGTTATATTGTGTTCTTATATCACTGCTAGTACCAACATCCTACATCAACCAAATTAAAAGTAAGAATAATTATTTAAAAAAGAGAAAGAAGACATTAAAGGGAAAAACTTCACCTTTTCTTTAGAACCTTTTGGCCTACCCCTTCTTCTTCCAGTACTTTGCTTTGGAGGATTTGAACTACCAACACTTGGAAGCACATAATTTTCACTTTAAAAGGTTGACAAACCACCTCCAAGTGTGCATATTTTCAATCTCAACAATAGCCCAAGCAAGTGGAAGCATCTGATTATTTCCATCTTTGCAAACTGCTACAAGTAGTTGGCCTCTACATACCCCTTTTAAAAAACATCCATCCAATCCAATGCATGGCCTACAACCAGCCAAGTATGACTTCTTCATTACATCAAAATAAATATAGAACCCAACAAACATTTTCTTCCCACCTTCAAAAGTTTCTTCACTAAGCTTCACTACACATGTACTCCCTGGATTATATCTAAGCAACTCATCCCTATAATCTAATATTCTGCCATACTCAAGTTTATGATCACCCATTATCTCATTCAACACAATATTTGTTGCCCTCCTACAAATTGTCCTCCCAACATACAATCCCAATTTCTTTCTAATCAAATCTTGAAACTTGAATATTCTAATGTTAGGTTGTTCTTTTATCCTCTCATTGAACCTTTTGGCCAAGAACTTTGAATAATATATTTTGTTTTTGTTAGTAGGGTCACATTTGTGAACTGGATTGTAGTTCTTGACTACAAAATCCTTAGTCCTAGAATCATAACTAGCAATTAGAAGCCAAGGACGTGATGCCTTCTTGCACTTAACCCTCACCCTTGTAGGTTCATTTACATACTTTTCTATAGAAACCTGTTGTTGAACAGAATATTTAGTTACAGCTTCTCTGAAATCTCTCACACTTGCAAATACAAGTCCAGTTTCCCAAACTATTTTCTTGCAAGTATTGTCATAATCTTCCTTTAGTCTTTCTTCTTCTAGCTTTAACTTTATGTTGAACCTCCCATTCACCTTCACCATCAACATCATCTGGATCTGTCTCAAAACTAGCAGCTTCATCTGGATGGTAATAAGGCTCATCACCACCTATCTTACCTTCTAAACTCTTCTTCTTCCTAGATTCATATTCATCATACCCCACACCTGGCCCTCTCTTACCTAGTTTAATATGTTCTTGTTCAGGAGCACTTTCTTTCCTCTTCCTTCTCTCTGCGGTCCTTCTTTCTGCCCTAAATGCCATGTACTCCTCATATGTATCACTGCCATAATTAGATTCTCCTTCTTCAAACAACTACTCATGCTCTGAATCTAAGCTATTATCAGTGTTGCTACTAGATTTACATGAGTTTGATGCAGATGAGGAGTTTGAACTATCATCAGTAGTAACAGCTGCAGGCACACTGTTATTGGCACTATTTTTAGCAGTATTGGATGCCTTTTAAGAAGTTCCCAAACCCTTACAACCCCTCAAATCTTGACCAGATTCCTTCTCAAAAGTAACATTACTATCACCCCACTTGGCTGACATATTGTAATGACCATTACAACATCATCAACCATGTGATCTACATATACCTCCAAAATATTCACACTTTTTAACTCTTCACAAATACCCTTAAGGTCCCAATAGACCTTAATTACTACTAAACCAGAACCCGGTTTCACAAGTGCATGAGCAAAATTTCTAAGAATTTATACATATATTACAATACTTGTCCGGAGTACAAACTGGACAAGGAATTTAAAATAAAATACAATACATCTGAGGGAGACTCTGTCGGCTGCGGGTCGTCTCCGGGTGGTGCAGCTCGTCTAAGTCTCCAAGTCGTCCACATCGTTGCGTCAAGCAGGGCCACTAGCTATGAATGTACCTGTGCAATAAAAATGCACAGCAGATGTAACATGAGTACGAAAACAACGTGTACTCAGTAAGTATCCCGCCTAACCTCGAAGAGGTAGTGATGAGAGGTCGACTTTGACACTTGCTAGAGGTCAATTCGATATAATCAAAGTGTGATATCAAACATGGGTATTAAAATCAAATAACAAATAATAATAAGAAAGGACAACTTTTTCCATTATATTTAGAATTCCTAGTTTCCGTCATTTCATTTAGCAATTTACATCTTAAGGAAATTTAACAGTCCAATTTACAGATGGTATTTAGCAGATATCATGCGCAGTAAATGTCGAGGGTCGAACGGCCCGAACCAACAATAAATAAATGTGCACTGCCGAAGGGTCGAACGACGCGAACCATAGATGCATCTATTAACCTGTCGTGGCGAATGGTCCGCTCCCATGAGAGTAGTGGAAAGAATCACTCTGCTCGCGGAATATATATTGCGAAACGGTCACATATAAGCATACACATTCAAACAGTCCACCCCGACTATATCGGGAAAGCAATTACCCGAGAAATGACAAAGTTCTCTTTTAATGGTCAAAAATATAATATTTAAGTCTTTTATAGAAATTCATTTAGCAAATTCGATAAGATCTACTCATTTTTTAATTTCATCAATAAGGTTACAAGTACGACAAATAAAACATGCTTTTGGGTCCTAGACTACCCGGGCAAGCATAATAGTAGCTACGCACGGACTCCCGTCACCTCGTGCGTACGTAGCCCCCACAAATAGTAGCACATATTTAATTAGTTCACCTATGGGGGAAATACCCCCTCACAAGGTTAGAAAGGAGACTTACCTCGCTCTGAAGATTCATAACCGGACTCCAGCCCTTTCGACGACTCAAATTGATGCACAACGCCCAAAAACTATCCAAATAACGGGCAAACCAATGAAAATATACTCTAATACTTATAACAATTTGATTTATATAAATTCCCAACTCCGCTCGAAAAGTTGACAAAATTGCCCTCATGCCCACGTGCCCGGATTCCGAAACTTCTCGAAGATAATGATTACCCATAACCTCGCAAACTCAAATATATGATTTTCTCTTGCCCATATTCATGGTCAAAATCCAAAAATACACATTCTAGGTCTTTGTTCAAAAATCCCAAATTCCTACGAAATTTCATGTATAATCTATGTATAATCCAAGTGTTTTAACTCAAATATGGGAAGAAATCATTTACCTAGAGTTTCTTGATGAAAATCCTCCCTTGAAGCTCCCCAAAATCGCCACACCAAATGAAAATGGGAGGAGAATGGCCAAATTCCCCTTTTTAAAACAATCTGCCCAGGTGCTGCCCTCTTTCTTCGCGAACGCATCTGCTCCACCGCCTTCGCAATGCCCGGAAATCCAGGCCCAACATTTACTCTACGCGTTCGCACCCCAACGAACGCGTTCGCGATGGCCAGCTTCCCTATACCTCTGCGTTCCCACACCCCACTCCGCGTTCGCATAAGCCTACGACCCCAGGCCCCCAGCTCCCATCTCCTTCTATGCGTTCGCGTTCCTCACGGCGCGTTCGCATAGAGAACCTAGCCGACCCCTTCGCGTTCGCATCCATCACCTTGCGTCCGCAAAGGCCAAATCCAGCAGCCTCAAATTTTCCTTCTTCTCGAATGCATGAGGCCCACTGCGTTCGCGAAGAACAACCTCGACACCAGCAACAACAAATCACCCAAAATTTACCCGAAACACACCCGAGGCCCCCGGGACCCCGTCCAATCACACGACTCAGTCCCATAACATCCCACAAACCTTCTCGAGGCCTCAAATCACATCAAACAACGCCGAAACCACGAATCGCTCTCCAATTCAAGTTTTATGAACTTTGAAATTTCAAACTTCTACATCCGATGCCGAAACCTATCAAATCACGTCCGATTGACTCCAAATTTTGCACACAAGTCACATTAAATATTATGGACCTGCTCCAACTTTCAGAATAGAATTCCGAACCCGATATCAAAATTTCCACTTCCGGCCGGATTTCTCAAAAACCTTCAAATTTCTATCTTCACCCAAATGACATACGGACCTCCGAATTCACTTCCGATCGCGCTCCCAGCTCCAAAATCACCATATAGATCTATTCCCAGACTCAGAATCCCAAACGGATATCAATATCACTGAAATGCGCTTCAACTCCGACTTATGAAATTTCTTCTAAAATGGTGACTTCTACAATATGCGCTGAAACGCTCCCGGTTCATCCAAAACCCGTTCCGAACATACGCCCAAGTCCAAAATCATCATACGAACCTACTGGAACCTTCAAACCCTGATTCCGAGGTCGTTTACTCAAAATTCCCACCTTAGTCAATTCTTGCAACTTAAGGCTTCTGAAATGAGAATTTTCTTTCCAAATTAACTCTAAACTTCCCGAAATTCAATTCCGACTACACCTACAAGTCATAATACCTGAAATGAAGTTGTTCATGGCTTCAAATTGTTGAACGACGCACTAGAGCTCAAAACGACCGGTCGGGTCGTTACACAAGTGATCTACACCTACCTATACCACTATTAAATGGAAAGGCAAGGTCGAAGAAGCTTTTACCCAAGAGGGTCGGGATCGATATCCACAGGGAGTTATGTAGTGGGAGTCGAGTACCTATCCGATTTAGTAGTGTTTCTTGCCCTTAATTGCTCTTCTTAACATGGTTGGTTTTGTTTCTATACTAAGTTTATTACTATAGGTAACTATTGTCAAACTAGCTACAATATTTTTGTGGGTTTTTATCAAGTATTAAAAGGCACTTAGGATGCAACTTACTTCTAGGCGAGTAACTAACGGGATCTAAAATCTAGGATAGATTTGTGAATCATGGGCATATGACATAACCTCATACTAAATTACTCACTCAATACCTCTCGGTAGCTTGGGTGACTTTGCCCGAATTTGCTTTCTCAAGCCCAATTGGCTGTTTCAACAAAGCAAATGAAATGGCTCAAGTCGGGTATCACTATCTCTAGTCTCTACCCTTTAATTGGGGTTATCAATCTCTGGAGTTCACCCCAATTTCTTGTTAGCCTATTTTACCTAGACTTGAGTCATCTTTCTCAAGAGTAACCCTAGTCAACAAGGCATGAATCAGTGTTTGCAACCACTAATTCAGTGAATTAAGCATGAAATAGACTAAAAATCAAACACCCAATCACAAATTCATCCTAAAATAGAAGACCCATTAGTTACCCATACCAGGGTTGGGTCACAACCCTAGCTTATGGGTCTAACTACTCATTTTCATAGAAGAAATTAAGATAGAAGATGAAATTAAAGCCATAGAAGTGGTTTACAAAGATAAAATCTAAGAATAATGATAGAATCTAAGCTAAAATTACTCAAAACAGTAAAAATGCACTATTCACGAACTCCCTACAATGTCTCATGACCTAAAAAATGAGAAAAAGTAGTATTTATACAAGGCTAAAAATACTGGACAAAATTTCCCTTACGGAGATTTCGCTCCCAGCGGAATTCTAGACGTCCCAGCGGAATGACTTCCACTGCCGCAGAATAATAAGCGCTGCAGCTTTCTGGGATCTGGCACTTCTCTGGATCTCATTTTCCGCTCCCAGCGGAATACTGACGCTACAGCGGTGTATGAAAGCGCGGCAGCGGAATTTCACCACTGGCCGCGCTATTGTGAAAGACCCATGTTGGCGACTCTCTGAAGTTTGATTTCCACTCCCAGTGGATTAATGGACGTTGCAGCGGCCAGAAAAATGTTGCAGCGGAATATTGGCGTGGTCAGCGGTTCAGAAGGGTCCCAAAACACAACTCTCTGAAGTTTGGACCGGGGCAGCAAACAAAATTCCGCTACAACAAAGTGGATTCCGCTGCAGCGGAATAATAGCACTCTCAGCGCTTTTATTGGGTTCCTGGGCTGTGCAAGTTTTGCTCCTGTTTGAGTTATCTTTAGTTAATCTCTTCAATTTAACTCAAATCCTGCAATTTAAACACCTTGCATTAGATTTCGGGAGTATCTTAATGCAATTTTGCCTCAAAACCTAAGAAAATGAGAGTAAATAATAGGTGCAAATCCCTAGTTATCAACAAGTACAAAAGACATTGAAATACCTGAATATAGTAGAAAATAGACTAATTAAGGATTAATAGTTACTATTAGACCCCGACTTAAGAAGTCACAATACATGCAACAAGAAAAACCTGAAATTTGGTTATTATTACACCTTAAAAATTGTATTTATGTTACTCGATTTACATTGAAAAAGTTACAGTGAAGAAATCTGAAGCAAGTTCAAAACCCTAGTTACGGATGATACTAAACAAACTAAAACAGAGATAACGTTTGAACTTGATTCTTCAAAGACCTTTAGCTTCGAACGAGTCTTCCACCAATTCGTCAAATGAAACAATAACAACAAGAGGAACCCTAAGGAACAATGAAATTGAAGGATTTTGCAAAAGGTCCCTTCGACTTTGGTGAGGCAAATCGAATCTTTGAAGGTGGGGCATTAGGGTTCTTCAATTTGAGAATTTTTTTTACTAACAGGGTGAATGACATTGTTTTAGTAAATAGAGGAAGTGTGTTATTTTTATTTACTGATCAATTTAATTACGTGGCTTCGTAATAAAAACGTGATTCCCACTCAAGTTATTATAGTTGGGCTAGGCCTTAGGAGGGAGTAAATAAATACAATTGTTTTAATAATAGTGGAGTGTTGGGACACCCGTAAAGTTTAGGTGTGTAAATAATTTTTCAGGAAAAGTTGAAAGGGGTCTTTATGCATTTTCTCTTAATGTAATTACATAATTTAATATATTTATTTATATATTTAATTACTTAGTCCATATAAAATTATGCATAATTAAAATGAGGTAACTACACTTTATAATTATCAAAGGCGATAAAGAACTAATGGTAATAATATAGTATAATTACCATATGATATTTCAAATATTATTTTTATTTTTAAATATATTATAAGAAACTCTTTTCCTCCTAAGATTTGTCTCGCAAGGCTTATTTCTTGCTCCGTTTATCTTTTTTTCTGTCCACTGCATACTATCTCTTACTGTAAATTTTTTTAACCCTTTTTATTATTTTATCTATAGAGTCTTATTGCTGCTAGTGCAATTGCTTGTACTCCTTCTTCCCCTTTTTCCCTTAGTATTACATATTTTCCTATTTTTATTTTTCTTATTGCATACGTAAATTGTAGTAATTTGTGGTATATTTTTCTTCTTTATTTTTTCTTATAATGTCATTATTAATAAATATTATGCTTTATTATAAATTTAAAATGCTCGTTTTATATGTCTACGAGATAGACTAATAAATAAAGTTCATTTTTTAATTGTTTGATTATGTATGACTTCGTTAATCAAGTAATAATTACGATGTTGATAGACAATATATATGCAATGTAAGAGATAACTTAATAGAAAATTGATGCCAACAAATTTAATAGGTATTCTTTTAAAGAGAAAGACTTTTTTAAACAAAAATAAATTGTCATAAAAAATAACTAAAATTTCACAAGTTACATTAGCTTTAATTAAACTACAAATATCTTTTGTGTAAATTATTGTGAAAGAAAATAATATTTTAGTTGCCAAAAAAGAACCAACAAAGTAGTACACTTTTGAGATAATTAAAGTAAAAAATTCGCATTTAGATATTAATTTATGAAGTATTATTTTTTGGGGTAGATAATACTAAATATCACATATTAGCTACTCTGATCAATCAACACTAAAAGAATATAAATCAAATAAAAAAAATGAGAAAGATAAATAGGACCTCGAGGTGCATGACTGAACTATTAGGGAGAATGTTGGGTGGGGTGGGAGGGGGGGGGGGGGGGAGGGGGGG
>ML269554.1:10210-22515 GCA_005239495.1 Nicotiana undulata | reverse complement strand
TTTTATTTACTTGCTTACTATATCTGTCATTTTGCAAATCTCAGTAGGGCCTCTACCTGACCTCGTCACTACTTGACTGGGGTTAGGCTTGGCACTTACTGAGTACCGAATGTGGAGTACTCACGCCCTTTTGCGCATGTTTTCCCCATGTGCAGATCCAGGTCCTAGTACGCGGTATCTCAGCTAGCCAGCAGCAGCAGTATCATGAGACTCGAGGTATAATCTGCAACGTCCGCAGATCTCCGAGTCCCCTTCTTATCTTGATGTAGTAGAACTTGTAGATGAAACTATACATTCTTTTCCTTTCCAGATGTACATATTGAGCCGTAGAGTTAGCTTGTGATGTATTGTGATATTCCTGGTTCTGGGTAAAGTAAACTGTAATGCCGAGCGGCATCGACTTTATTATGATTTATATCACTTACTGCTATTCTACGTGTTTTATCTTAATTTTGCGTAAGGAATAGGCTTACCTAGTCGTCTAGACTAGGTGCCGTCACGAGACCCAGTCGGAGGGAGAATTGGGTCGTGACACCCCCATTCTCTCGGACCAATTCCATGCCTAGAAAATAGCGAGCTTCTCCTAGATCTTTAATCTTGAATTCAAAATCCAAAAATTGCTTATGCTCACTGATTTCTTCCTTGTTGTTCCCAGTAATTAGAATGTCATCCACGCACACAGCTGGGAGAGTAATCAGATCATCAGTCACTTTGAAGAAAAGTGAGTAATCATTCAGCAAAGAGGTAAATCCCCTTGTAGCAAGAGCTGAAGAGAGTCGTGCATACCACTGGCGCGAGGCCTGTTTCAGCCCATATAAAGATTTTCGAAGACGAAAGACATGTGAAAGAGTTGGAGGATTCAAACCTGGTGGAAATTTCATGTATACTTCCTCGTACAAAGCCCCGTGCAAGAATGCGTAATTTACATCAAGCTGGTAAAATTTCCAATCTTTTTTAACTGCTATAGACAGTATGCACCTGATAGTAGTCATCTTTACTACCGGAGAAAATTTCTCCGCGTATCAATCCCTTCTCTTTGTGTATCTCCCCGAATGACCAACCGTGCTTTTAGCCTTTCTAGGGAACCATCTGATTTTAATTTTACCTTATAAACCCATTTGCACGGCAAAGGTTTCTTCCCTTCCGGTAATTGCTTGATGTCCCACATACGGTTAGAATTCAAGGCCTCAAATTCCTTGTCCATTGCTTCCTTCCAACCAGGATGCATCATTGCTTGTCGGTAATAAGTAGGCTCATTTATTCGACAAATGGAAGTAATAACAGACTAATTTTGTGGTGTCATAGCAAAAAAAGAACAATGATAAAAAGGAAGAAATGGGGGATTAGGTGAGACAACAGAAAATGCAGTATTGCATATGTAATCTGATAATTACTTGGGAGGATTGTGATCTCTTTGTGACCTCCGCAACTGTTGCTCTTGTGTTGATGGCAATACTTCAGTTGTAGGAATTGAATCAGAAAAAGAATCATGAATCATAGACAAAGGTGAGGACATAGGACTGGAATGGGCAGCTGAATGAGAAATATGTGGTCTCTGGGAATATGGCTCTGATGAGAACATGGGGGAAGTAAGGGGAAAAATAGAATCATCAACAGTGGAAAAACAAGCAGGGCACAATTTAGAAATTAGGGTAGCATAAGATAAAGGAAAAATAGACTCAATGAATAACCTTTTTAGAAGTGAAAACATGACCATTCTGCAAATTGAGAATTTTGTACCCTTTCTTCCCAAAAGGATAACCAAGAAATACCCCAGGTAAAGCTCTAGGACTAAGTTTATCCCTATTTCTAGAAAGAGTGGAACTGGAGCATAAACAACTTTTTAGATAGGAGTAATCTGGTTCTTTTCCAAATAGGTTTTGATAAGGTTACTTGAATTGGAGTACCTTAGAAGGGAACATATTAATCAAATGGGTTGCTGTTAGTAAACATTCCCCCCAATACTTCTTTGGTGCATGTGAGTGAAATAATAAAGCCCTACAAGTCTCCAATAAATGTCTATGCTTTTTTTCAACCACCCCATTTTGTTGTTGGGTTTCAACACAAGTTGTCTGATGAATGATACCTTGAGAATAAAAGAAATCTTTATGTACTTGCCCAGATCCTAATTCATATGCGTTGTCAGACCTGATAACTTTCACCTTGCTATGGAATTGTCGTTCAACAAGTGCCAGAAATGATTTCAAAATAGGAAATGCATTTGATTTGGTAGAAAGAATAAAAGTCCACGTATTTATGGAGAAGTCATCAACCACTGTGAAGTATTTTTCCTTTTTATATGTGGTTGTGTTATAAAGTCTCCATGTATCAATATGTATCAAGTCAAAACAGTACTTTATGGTAATTGTGCTAGTAGGAAAAGATGGCTTTTATTGTCTTTCCATAGGACAAACATCACAAGGAAATTCCCTTTTATCAGTGAATGAAACAGGTAGTCCTTTAATAATTGTCATTGCATGATAAGGCAAATGTTCCAAACAATAATGCCATAATTTTTCTAAATCAGTTTTATTGCAAACTGAAACAACTTTATTAACATTCTCATTCGATTTCTCATGACAAACAGGACTCAAGAGGACTGGGCACACATGCCTTTGACAAGCAGACTCTGAAAAACAAGGAAAAGACTCTGACAAACTGGACCTAGACGCATTACTAGCATGACAGGAAACTGAAAATTGGGACTTAAATGGAGCATCAACCAACTTAGAAGTATTATCCTTCAGCAAATAGAGACTAGCTGCAGCTTCGCCAAAGTGTGGTCCCTTCCTCATTGAAGGTGCCTGTAAAATGCATCCATCCTTAGTAAATAACAAATCAAAATTTATTTGCCTAACAAGGAGGCTGACTGATAAGAGATTGTGCTTGAATGCAGGTACATAAAGCACGTTAAGTAGCTTTAGTCCAGGATATAAGTGCAAACTACCTATAGAGTAGGATTTTACCTTGTATGAATTCGCTAAATTGACCAAGAGAGAAGAAGGAAGTACTCTTATGTCATGAAGCAAGCTTCTATCAAAAGTCATGTGCTGTGTAGCGCTAGTATCAAGGATCCAGGGGACATTAGTTAATCTAGAAAGAAAATAAGTGAATAGTAGACAAGTATGATGTATACCAGCTAGATTGGCATTTGCAATGGCTCGAGAAGCTGAAGTTGCAGAACTACCTTGTACATATTGTAACATTTGTATCAGCTGGTCACACTGCTCCTTAGTGAACCTTTGGCTTGCAACAAGTGTAGAAATTGTGTCTCCTGCAATTCCTGAGGTAAGATCATTCCCACATATGGCTGCATTGACCTGTTGATTACCGTTTGGACCTTTTCTTTTCTTGTAGAACTTAAAATGTTGTGGATAACCCACCAGCTTATAACATTCCTCCTTAACATGCCTTGACTTTTTACAGTATTTGCAAAACAAGTCACTCTTCTTTCCCCCCCCCCCTAATAACATTCTGACTTGCTCCTTTGTATTCACCTGTGTTTCTTTGTGGTGCCCATTTCTGCCCAGAAATCATAAAAGCAGAAGAGTCTGAGATAAGAGTAGAGTTAGAGTGTACTCTCTCTGTGTCTCTTGATGTAGTATGATTGAATATTCATGGGAAGGGGAAGGAAGAGGTTTCATCATCAAGATGTTTCCTCTCATACTAGTATAGGCTTCATTCAACCACATAAGAAATTGGATTAGTCCTTGGTCTCCATTCATCTTAATATTGTGTGTTTTGGATCCACACTTACACTACTACTACTACAAATCATGAATGTATTGAGCACCTTCATTTGATCCCATATCCTCTTAAGCTAGTAAAGTAACAAGCCACATCACTTGATCCTTGAGTGATATTGTTCAATTCCCTTTGCAGGTGGAACAACTTGGTACCATCTGCTTGGCCATATCTTTGCTCAAGCTCATTCCAAAGTCAGCAGTCTGGGAATAAATGGCACTCTCTCCAATGTCTCTGATGAGTGAGTTAAGTAACCAAGCAATGACCATGTCATTGTATCTCTTCCACTACTCAAACAAGGGTGCATCAGGAGTTGGACATGGGCATATTGATGAGGTTGATTCTAGGGTTATCAGAAGAAGTTAAGAAGTAAGGATGGTAAGAATCAATTTGCTGAGAAGGAGTAAGAGTAGTTTGTGAAGATCTGCCAGCCTGTGTAGCAGGTTCAATTACTGTTTCTACCATGGTGTGAGAAATGAAAATATAGAGAAAAAAATGAACGATTTCTTTTAGCAATGCTATGATACCATGAAAATGTTTAGGAAGAAACGAGTTGGAAAATAATTGTTTTCAATTTTGTGTGTTGATTCTTGTACAAGACTAGTATCTATATACAAAGAAAATCCCTGACGTGTACTAAACAATTCTTATCTATCCTAACTAACTCTATAACAGATTCTGTAAATAAAATGAACAAAGAGAATATTTACAATGTACAAAACCAAAAATACCCATACTAGAATCTTCCTACAAAGAGTTAAATTCCTTTAGCTTGCTTCATCTCCACCGTAGATCTAGGACACGTTCATATCATCTGCACCATTAATTTAGGATACGCGTCCCATCATAATAAAGCCTAAGAAGCTCTCCTTTAGTGTTCAGACAAATCACTTTGGTCAAAATTGTATATACTTTGTCTTATGTTACACCTCCATCGACTGCATCGACCACTACTGCATTCTTTGACCCATCAGAAGACTCTTTTACGGCAACACTTTAATGCCCTGCTCTTTGTTTGATATGTCATTATTTTCTATTTCTGAAAAATAGTTCAATTTTTGTATTTGAAAATAATTTAACTTTAATTTATGTTATTCTCTTAATAGTATGTTTTTATTGTCAAAATTTTTTAATCGTACAATTAAAATTATAAGTTACAAAAATTGTTATTTGTTTTTTTATTAAACTTCATGCTTGATCAAGCACCACTACATAAATTATATAGAAGGGGTAACTTTTAATGATTTGATTCTCGTTTGGTGAGTTCAGTTTCTTGATTTTCATTTTCTCGATTGGGTTAATTGATTATCTGGCTTTAGTAAAGGGATTTTTTCCTTCCTATACCATATATGAAACTTTATTACTAAATATATTTATAGTATTTAAATTACCTGCCATGTCCACATTTTTTCTACAATTTATGTACCATTCATATATTAGGCATAAAAAAAGGTAGATTCTTCCCTAAAATACGTGCGAAAAATAAGGACCAAATCTTCTGATTGATTTATTCAACATTGAATTCCAATTTTGAAATGGAAAGGATATCTCACATCTGCGAAATTTACTCTCAAACTACAATTTAAAATTAAAAAAAAAAAGAACGATCAACTTCAACGAACTGAATTCAAATTGTAGAATTCAGACCTTCGAGATTCAACAAGTCGAAATTGCTACATTCTGTTCTTCATCGTTTTTCAGAAATTGGCGATCATATATATGTTCTTCATCTTTTCTTCTCTCAATTCCACCATTGACAGCCATTAAAAAGCTTGAATTCAAATTTGGATTTTCAAAAATCATTATTTGTTTGGATTGGGTGTTGTTGAAAATAATCGGGAATATGGTTTGGAGTTTATATCTCAATTTTGAGGGTTTTTGGTGAAGATTGGACTTGGTTTTGACTGAATTTCAGATTGAATCTCGAAGAAGAAGAAGACATATTACAGAAATTGTAGATAAATTGTAAATAAATTGTAGTTAAATTGTAGATAAAATGTAGAGAAATTGTAGTTAAATTGTAGATTGTGTCCAGAATGTAGATAATGTATAGTTTTTTTGTAGACAAATTGTATTCTAAACATCATAATAATTACATTTAATATAACTACAATTTTTTTTATTCATCTACAAAAATTCTACAAAAGAACTAAAAATAAACTACAAAGTCAAACAGGTCTCAATATCGTATCAACTATAAAATTTCCTCTTCATCTATAAAATTTCTACAAAAAAAACTACAAATTTCAGGCAAATAAGGTTACATTGAACTACAATCTGTGTTCAAGGGAGGGAAGGAAAAAGGATCAAAATTCCACCCAGCTGCTCCTGCCGTATCCACTGCCCAGTACCAATATTTTCTGGTGATCTTGCCTTTCAACTAAAGTTTATACGATGAGAAGAAGAATGAATGGAGAAGAGAAAGAAAGGGGAGGAGAAAACGGCTGGTTACGAATTATGGGGAGAGAGAAACGTGAGATATATGAACACCTTTAATTAAGGAGTAAAAAACTCATTAATTATACCCTAAATTAATTATGGTATAAAATCGGTAATTTGATATACTAAGTGTAATTAAGTCAAACTTAAATATTGAGGGTAATAAGGTTTCCTATGTGGCATAGGAATGTTGTGAACACCCAATTTTTGCCCTGCATGGAAATTACTCCTAAAAATAGTCTAAAATAACTTTTAATGAATTTTAGAAACTTTTCTTTATTTAGTTGCATTTCATGCATGTTTAATATTTTAAAATCATAAAAATTGTCACATTTTTTCATTTCATGTAATCTTAGGTTTAATTCGCATTTTTAGAAATTAATTACCCTTTAATTGATAGATTAATATATAAAAGTCACAAAAAATATACATTAGCTTAATCAATTAATTTATTTAATTAGTTAAATGCTAATTAGGTCATTTTGATAAAAGAAATTTAATTAGTAGTAAGATGACTATTTTTGAAAGATAAAATTTGCCCTTGTTTCAAATTGGCCTAATTTTAGGGCCCAAAATCCCAGGCCCAACTAAATTCCCCACATTACAACCCTAATCCCCTCCTCTATAACCTAATTTGACAGAAAATGGACCCTCTCCCTAAGTTCACGGCAGCACTCCAAAATTGGAGACTCTCGTCTTCTGTTATACACGCCGGCGAATTCCCCCTCCCCACCTCCTGACTTCATTTTCTTTGTGTTTTCAATTGGAAAATAAACACACAGGAAGTAACACATACAAAAAGAGAAAAGGATAACAAACCATCTTCCTTAATTAAATTTTAAAAAAAAGAGATCTGAATCTCATTACAAGAAGGAAAAGAGGGACAGCCGCCGGAACTTCAAATCTGCCGCTTCCTCACCCCCGAACTTGCCGGAAACGAGCCACTTACCTCCATGGAAGATACCTAGCAACAACAGAGGAGATCAGTCTCTCTGAACTTAGCCACACCTCCTTCAGAAAATCGGACCAGCCACCTTGTCTTCCAAGACTCCTAACACTGCCGCCGTTTACCCACCAACAACA
The DNA here is from genome assembly GCA_005239495.1 of Nicotiana undulata. NCBI lineage: Eukaryota > Viridiplantae > Streptophyta > Magnoliopsida > Solanales > Solanaceae > Nicotiana > Nicotiana undulata. Next base: position 15,249 of record ML269554.1, on the reverse strand, counting down.
CCTGCTCTTAAAAAACCATCTTCTGGTCGCACCCCCGGCCTCCATGGACCACGCCGGCGACCACTCTCACTCTCATCTTTCTCAATCTTTTATAGCAACAAGCAGCCACATATAATCCTCTTTTTCGTTTGAGTCGAAGCGTGGAACAACGTTCAAGCTCGCGGTTCCAGATTCGTTCGTCATTGCTTCTCTCGTTTTCATTTGAGTTCATCATTCATCTGCTTGTATTGTTTTCCATTGGACGGCTGAATTAGAACATTTTACTCCAGGTATGATCCATCTATCTTTCTTACTTTGTGGTTAAAACTATATCTTGAATAATTTATCATATACTCGGGACGTTCGTCTAAGAATTGCTTGAAAATTGGTTTGAGTGTATTTAGTTCTTCTATAGTCATTTGTGTGTCAGGTTGTGAGTCTTTTAAGGTTGTGAGTCCATAAATCTTTTAGATGTGATTGAGTGTTATTGTGGTGTCAATATGTTGAAAGTTTGCTATATTGGCAATTTGTTTGTCCATGTGCTAATTTAGTTGATTGACTGGCCTGCTATGATTTTGATCTTGGTAGACTCATTGTTATTTTGTTTAAGTTGTTATTTGGATGGTTGAATCATGTTTATAAGTTCTGTTTTGTACACTTGAAAATGAAAACATGAAAGAATTAGTTTGAATGGAAATGGCGTTACTTTGAAGTGCTCTTTTGGGAAAATAATTCGTAAATATTAGAATCGTCTCTTGGTCGTGAATCAAGCTTAATATTATTCTATTTTATCCATAAATCCTAATTCGGGTGTGAATTTCATGTGATCCGGCCATAACTTCATTTAATATTAAAACAACTAACATGTTGTAAATCACGGGTGCGTTTCACGTGGCGCGATTCGCAATATGTACAAAACGATAAATCCTAATTCGGGTGTGCATTTCACGTGACCCGGCCATAACTTCGAATAATAATAAAATACACATGTTGTAATTGCGGGTGCATTTCATGTGGCGCAGTTATAACGTGTCCAAAAACAAACAAGTGCACGCCATCGTGACTTGTTTCAAAATAATTCCATAAATATTAAAAGCGGTTCAAAAGGTTTATACATACACAATAGGTTTTAAAACACGTAATTAATCATACAATTAGGCCAATTATTAATAGTTAAGCGACCGGCTAGAACCACGGAATTCGGGAGTGCCTAACACCTTCTCCCGGGTTAACAAAATTCCTTACCTGGATTTCTGATTCGTCGACTTTAAAACAGAGTCAAAATTTCCTCGATTTGGGATTTTAAAATAAATAAATGGTGTCCCGGAACACCGTAAAAATCCGGGTGGCGACTCTGATTAATAAATAATCCCATTTCGATTATTGTCACTTTAATTGGAAAAACTCCCTTAATCCACCCTTACCGGTGAAAAATGGAGGTGTGACAGCTTTGGCGATTCAGCTGGGGACTGAACCCAGAATCTCTGGTTCAGGGTTCAAGAATTCGAGCTTAGAATAATTGTTATACTTGGCTTTATTATCTGATTTTTACATGTTTGAACCTAATGTGCTAAATGCCGTATTTTACCGCTTTGATATTATGTGAATTGCATATAAACTGTGCCGAAACCCTTCTTATCTCTGAGTCTTCTAAATCATCTGGGAAGTGTGCACTTCGTGTGACTTCTTTTCTGTTAGAGTCATCCCAATTTTAGAACGAGGTACGAACAAGTTGCAAAGCCGGTGAAGCTTCTGTATTCCCGGTACGCTGGCCCGACCTCGGCTCGAGCTGTCCGCTCGGGTAAGCCTTGTTTAAAACAAAACCCCATGATTTAAACCTAGTATAACATAGACTCATGCCGGATCCCTAGTAGGAAAGATTATTTGCATCACGTGCATTTGACTTAGGGGACTCAACACAGGGGTTGGATCCGTTTAGGACAGGTGAACCCGAAATAAAAGACCATCCTGATGCATCTTACCTGCTATCTGTACAATATTTTGTTTTGGCTTGTTTGTTGACCGAATAAATAAAAATAGCAAAAAAACCAAGAGTGGGATATGATAGAAAATTTACCCGATTTTTGAAAACCCCGATACTTGAAAACGTCATGAAACTCTGCCAAAATATTTTGAAAGATGGAGAAAGAGAAAATGTATTTAAAAAAAAATGAAAATAAGTTAATATAGTGTTTCCCCGGTTCCGTCAAAATTGGCAGAACTACGCGGGTCTGATTCTCACCGGATGTGAGATACGTAGGCAAACCTCATCGGTTCCGGCCCCTATTTTTACAAAAATCAAAAATATTTTCCGTTACTTCCTCTATAGAAAAGTCCTTCTTTGAGACCCCAATTATCAAAAATAAAAAAAATAAAAATTCTTTTAATTACACTTCTTTAGAAGTCTTTCTTCAGAAAATCTCGAATAAAAAAAAATAACCAAACATATTTTCTTTCATTTTAGAAGTCTTTCTTTTGAAAAGAAAATCAAATCAAAATCCAAAAAATATTTTCTACTTTTTTAGAAGCCTTCTTTCCCAATCACATAAAAAAAATCATCATGAAAAAATCCAAAAAAAGGTATTTTGTTTCTTCTTCAGAAATCTTTCTTTCAAAAGTTTTGAAAAACAAAAATACAAAAGAAAACCAAAATAAAAAATCTAATTTTTTCTTTCATTCTTCTTTCAAAAATTGAAAAGAAAATTCAAGATTCAAAAATATTTTCTTTAGAAGTATTTCTTTCATAAGTTCAAAGTAAAAGTCCAAAAAATTCAAAAAATATATTCCTTTCTTCTTTAGACATTTTTCTTTCGAGATTCCAGAAAAATAAATATATAAAAAGCGAAAATATATATATATATTTCTTTCTTCTTTAGAAGTCTTTATTTTCAATAATTCTAAAAAACAAGCAAATAGAACTTCAAAAATATTTTCTTCTTTTAAGTCTTTGTTTCGAAAAAAATACGAAAAGAAAAATTCAAAAGAAAAAAAAACAAAAAAAAAGTTAGTTTATTTACTTTATTCCCAATCTTCCCGAACTACGCAAGATCTGATTCATGCGGCGTCATGATACGTAGGCAATCCTCATCGGATTCGATCATAACCATAAAAATTAAAAAGAGTGAGAGAAAAAGAAAGTGAAAAAAAGAGGGAAAAAGAAAAAGAAAAAGAAAAAGAAAGATTGATAGCAATAAGGACCGACTGAGTCCACTCTAACATGTTTTTGTTTTGAATTGTGAAGAAAGTTTGAGGTGGTCGGTTTGTGGTAAGCTGCAACACATCCATAATTCACAAGGTCCAAGAGAAAATGCCAATGACAACTGACATCGAAGCTGTTACGAGTGGTCATGAGACTCAAGGTCAGAGGGTTCAACAAGCGTCTACCATGGTTGAGGAAAATAGAGTTCTGCAACAGAAAATGGCTGAAATGTGTCAAGCATGGGCTAATGGCCAAAGACCGCCCTTTTCTTCTCATGGTTTTCCAGAGTTCACACTCATCTCGACTATTGTCATTCCGGTATCATTGCCTGAGCAATCATATCCACCCGGGTTCAGTCCATATCCAAACTGTACAACTAGAGCTGGAACTTCTGTTACGTGTTCCCAAAGTGTGCCATTGACAACCAATCAGACAACCGTTGCTGTTATGCCCGTCTGCACTATCCCACAGCCAACAACGGTACATAACAAAGGTCATGAATCACAATTTTCTACCCATCAAGAGCAATATCACTCTCCTGAGTACCATTCGTACCTATTTGATCTTCCTGCAAAGATTGAGAAGCCTGCCCAAAAGATGATACAAGAAGAAATGATCCAAAGAGTGAATAGCTTAGAACAACAATTGAAAAACATGCAAGGGTTGGCATGTCAAAAGAGTATTGCCTTCAAGGATCTATGTATGTTCCCCGATGTTCGTTTGCCACTTGGTTTCAAGATCCCCAAATTTGAAAAGTATGATGGACATGGAGACCCCATAGCCCACCTGAAAAGGTATTGCAATCAGCTAAGAGGTGCAGGAAGAAATGAAGAATTGCTAATAGCTTATTTTGGGGAAAGCCTTACAGGAGTAGCCTCCGAATGGTTTATGGATCAAGACACATCTCGCTGGTATGTCTGGGATAACATGGCCCAGGACTTTGTCAAACAGTTCCAATACAACATCGACATCGCCCCAGACCGCAATTCCCTTTCCAACCTGAAGAAGAAACCAACTGAAAGTTTCAGGGAATATGCCATTAAATGGAGAGAGCAAGCAGCTAGAGTTAAGCCACCCATGGATGACCACGAGCTAATCACTGTCTTCCTCCAAGCTCAAGAGCCAGACTATTTTCAAAACATGATGTCCGCAGTTGGCAAATCCTTCTCGGAAGCAATCAAAATGGGAGAAATGGTTGAGAATGGTCTTAAGACAGGCAAAATTATAAGCCAAGCAGTTCTCAAAGCCGCAACTCAGGTTGTCCAAATTGAATCTGGTATAGTGACATGAATGATGAAGATGAAGAAATCATGATGGCATCAGGGTTGAGAAGAGGCCCTAGGAGAACATCTCGAAGGTATGACCAGCCTCGTCTGTTTTCCGATGATTCCCCTGAGCAATCCTATCCACCCCAGAACCCGCAATACTCTTTTTCTCCACCTGAGTATGTTGTCCAGCCACCAAGACACCCCAGAAGGCGAGCATCGCAAAATCTCCACCAGCCTCCATAGAATTTCCAAGTGTCCTATAACCCACATCCAAGAAAGGGGTATAGAAGAGAACATAGGTTGAAAGATAATTTTACACCAATAAGAGAGTCATATGCAAGCTTGTTTGAGAAATTAAAGTATTATGACATGATTGCATCTATTCCTCCAAATCATGTGGATCCACGTGCAAGAAGTTTTGGCCCTTCTAAAAGGTGTGAATACCATTACAATGCCTAGGGGCACGATGTTGAAAGTTGTCGGGATTTGAAAAGAGAAATAGAAAGGATGATCCAGGAAAACCTGATTGTGATCCAAGACAGTGACACCCAGAATATCACGCAGAATCCTTTACCTGCACATGATGATGCACA
>ML269550.1:79679-96479 GCA_005239495.1 Nicotiana undulata | reverse complement strand
AGATCCGACCCCAAATTGAGGTTGAATCACTCAATTTTCCCAAAAACCTAATTCTACCCAAAAACCCAATTTCTCACTTTGATTTCATGTTTTAAGGCCTAGAATCTAGTGATTAATGATGGAAAATGGAAGAAGACGATGTAGAAATTACTTACCCATGAGGCTATGGAGGAAGAATTGGCTTGGAGGTCCTCAATGGAGGTTGGGGAAGAAAGAGGAGGCTGAAAATAATGAAATCCCGTGTAGAGTGTTCTGTTTTTGGACTTAAAGAATAACTGGGCGATTTCCTTCATCGCGATCACAAGAAGAGGGCTACGATCGCGGAGAGCCTGAGCCTAATTCACTGCGATCGCGGAAGAGGAGTCGCGATCGCGGAGCATAGCTTAGCTGACCCTATGCGATCGTAGGAAGAGGTTTGCGATCGCGGAACACTGTGCGTCTCACAATGCGATCGCGGGTCGAAGGGATGCGATCGCGGAAGGGACCTGGACAGACCTCTGCGATCGCGGAGCAAGGGCTGCGATCGCAGAGAAGAAAACACCAGACACCAGAAACCAGTCCAAAACACCAAATTTTTTTGATTCTTTAACACCCTGTTAGCTACCCGAAACTCACCCGAGCCCTCGGGGCTCAAAACCAAAACCACACAGAGCTCCCAAAACATCCTACGGACTTATTCAAGCTTTCAAATCACCAAAATATCATCAAAAACAAGGAATTAAATCTTAAAACTCATAGAATTTCCTCAAAACTTCATAAAGCTTATTTTTTCCAATTTTGATCCGAAACGCGTCATTTCAAGTCCGTTTCACACCAAATTTCACAGATGAGTCACANCGGGCTTCGAAACCATAATACGGGCCCGGTAACACGGTTTTCACATAATAATTCATTTTCAAAATCCTTTATTATTTTCAGAAAATAATTTTCTTTAAAAATTCATTTCTCGGGCTTGGGACCTCGGAATTCGCTTCCGGGCATACGCCCAAGTCCCATATTTTCCTACGGACCCTCCGGGACCGTCACATCACGGGTCTGGGTCCGGGTCCGTTTACCAAAAATGTTGACCAAAGTCAACTTTATTCAATTATTCAATTCAAAGTTCCATTGTTTTATCAAATTTTCACATAGAAGCTTCCCGGCTACATGCCCGGGCTGTGCACGCATATCGAGGTGATATTAAGGGAGGCTTTCGGGGCCTCGGAACACAGATTTAGCTAGAATTACTTAGGATGACCTTTTGGGTCATCACAATTGCTTTTATGATACTTATTATATATTTTTATAGGTCGAAATCTGACCACGCGAGAATGGTGAGGGAACGATCCGTAGTTGTATCCATAAGGCACCATAGCAACGAGCACCTCGGCCACGCCCGAGGTCGAACCCTCAGAAAGCCTGTACGGCGAAGTACACGCCATGACTTAAAGAGGTCAACCTAAAGTACAATTTGTAGATTATGGTATCCTGACTAAGGATCGTTGGATAAATAGGAATACCTAGTATATATACTAGGTGAGAGAATAATGAAAGGGGGGCTACGGAGAAAAACACACACTTCCTCTCTCTCAGTAGAGAGGAACGGGAGAACCTACCTTGTAAATAAGAGAATGTTTAGAACCTTGCTCCGAATCTTTGTAATCATCATTAGGTCAATAAAGACATATCCTGTAGCCGTTAATGGTGAACCTTTATTTCTTCTTTATTTTACGTTAGGAGTAATGGTTTCGAGAATGTAAGCTCATCATGTACATTTGATCTCTTTCATAATCTTAATGAGTTCATGAGCTTAACCTTACCCAATTTTTCTTACTTAATATTAACTAGTTTAACAAAAGGTCTCACACTTTTTGGTCAAACAATATTCTTAATAATATATTCACATTTAAATGACTACGGAATTAATATTAATTCACAAAATGCTAAATATTTTACCGTACTCCGTATACTGTGTTTGAGACTCATGGGTGAGTATGTCTCAGCCAAATAACGGAGCATTGGGTGGCAATTGGCAAATAGAAATCGATTTTCTAACTGAGTTGACAAATTTCTAATACAGTTAGATATGCCAGATGAAACATTGGGTGCCGTATCTGGTCCATCTAAAGACAATAGGAAAAGAGAAACCCTTATGCTAAAGCAGTTAGGCAAAAGACTTCAGGCACCATTAAGGGTACTTTGATGTTGATTTGCATGTGAAATTAGGCAAAGTGAAAAGTCAAATAGTGTGGTCTCCATCCTATATAAACAGGATTAACTCTTTTTTCTTTATTAATTCATGCAGATTCATCAAATTAAAGGGGCTAAAAGTTCAAACTAATTAATAGAAACTTATGATCAACTCAAATAAAATAAAATAAAAAAGATATTAAATTGGATAACTACCTAAGTCTCAGATTTTAAGTCACCAAAATTATAGTGTCTTCTTGCTGGCATATATAGCAGTAATAAACTAGTAGAAACCGTTGGCGTAACCATAAGTCATTGTAATTTTATTTCAAGTACGTAATACTGTAGTCTTAATTAAATTTGGAACCGTATCATTTGGTACGCCTCAATTCTCAACGAACTTTTTGCATTACATTACTTGATTCTTCACATCCTCAGCTGGTTCGTAAACAGGCCTACCTAAATTCACAGCGGACAATTATTTTGAGTGCCAACGCAGAAACATTAAAATGAATTTTTCGCCTCTCGATTTGTTTACATTTTTGTGAACAAGTTTGAGAATATTCTTAGAAATTAACAAACTCCACATTCATGTAGTTGGAGAGATGTTAGTTTAGATTAAAAGGCAACCTGGTGCATTAAGCTCTCGCTATGTGCGAGGTTCGAGAAAGAGCCGGACCACAAGAGTCTATCGCACGCAGCTTTCCCCTGTATTTCTGTAAGAGGTTGTTTCTATAACTCGAACCCGCGACCTTAATTAAAATTTTAAATTTTCTTTATATTTTGGTTTCCCTTGGGAAAATTCTGACTTCCCCATTGGCCCATCGCATCCAAAATCCAAAATTATAGCTTATATGTACAGTGTATTCTATATGCTATGTATTTATTGTGGAAACTAATTTATAATTTCTTGTTGTATAGATAAAAGAGACGCCATGTGGACTGTAACGTTGTAAGTAGTTGACATTATTTTACGTACGCCCAATCTAGAGGTTGCCTAATTCAATATTTACTTCGAGGAAAAAGTGAGCAAAAGAAAGAATGAGGTGTCATAATGCTAGTTCTCAAGAAGTACAATGTTTTCAGGCCCCTTAGCGCACACAATCTTAGACTGGGCATAGCTTGAATCATATATGTACTTTATACAGACCTAGGAGTAAGTTCACAGTAATTTGAAGTTGCCAATCATACAACATGTACATTAGGTTTTGCCTCAGTACTTTATCCCAGTTGTGCTTTAGAATGAAGCACTTTTATCCTTATTCTTGTTTACTAACACGACTAAGCTTTTTGGACCGAAGATATATATCTATATGTAATTGTTATAATAATGGATTAAAGTGTGAAAATTATACATTACTTGGTATAATAATAGATTAAAATACACTAATATATACTATAAAAATTAAGTATTTTTACACTGCCGGGTGTATATAAGTTAAATCATTTCCACTGCTACTGCTACTAGAAAGATTAGATTGTCATTCAAGATTTATGACAACGATGCTTAAAGCTGTAACATATCGTGTTAGTATGTTGATTTTGTTAGAACATGCGCAACGGAAGCAAGCAAAACCAACCAGACATCTAATACATGTAAACTAGACAATGCTATAATCACAAGATTAGAAGCACTAACCTCTTGAAATCGTTGCACAAAGCTTCCAAACAGCAGGAATCCAGGGATGCAGTCTTATGCTATATGCCTAATAAAATCTTGGACGTTTTTGCTTTTGGGTGGGCAAAAACAATACAACTCTGAAAGTGAGTAATTAGGTGAAATTCGTCCTCCTTAAGTAGAGTTATTTTTGGCCGAAAATTGTCTTGCAAAAACGTGTAGGATTCTACTTGCACAAGTAGAATCCTACTCTAACTCTAACGGATGACTTTTCTCCCAAGTCACTTTTTACCCAAGTCTTGTCCAGGTTTTTACTAGGTATAGCAGGGACCACAGAAATAATAAGAGGCTACCAATTATAGCATTAATTCGAAATTAGCATGAATTAATTCTTACTATAATTAATTGCAATTTATTCCACTAAAAAACTGCAATTGAACTCCTCAGTATGAATTTCGAAAATTCAATAACACTTATTTTAACTCCCCATGTTAAGATCTCAAATACCAGTTAATTAAATTAAATCACTGAAAATTTAATTTAATCAACTAATTAAATCCTTTACAATTCCGCTTAAACTATTTCATGTGACGGATACAAAATCCACCGGCCGGGTTTTCACATGAAAACTTATAAGCTTATATAAAAGGGTATCATCAAACTCAAAACCGAGTCATGGATTCTATCAACTAATTATTATTCACAAATGTTATTCGTTATTGTCCAATCAATTAGGCATACACTAACTCTGAATAGAGTTGTACCTTTTGATAAATCAAAACAATAAACAAGTTACATTAATCATAATAATTATATCAAGATTAAGAGTATAAGTTCATTTAATGAATTAGAGAAAATATTTTATATATTCAGTACAAAAACATCTTTTCTCTACTTGGTCCGTTCAATATACACTGAGTATACTAGCACAAGAAGTCGGAGTCAAACCACTCCCATAATCAAGACAAATTATACTATAATCTTGTGCTACAATCATCAAGATATTTTGTCCAATAATATCTTTGATTGTGAACAAAATTTATTAATTATGAGAACCAACAATTTAATCTTCTGTGCATGAGCTAAGACTCCATACACTAAATTGTCTACTACATAACTAAAAGGACACACATATAACAAATGATCTATTTAAAATAGTACTTTATTGAATTGAATAAATTAAATATATAATTGTTCCATAAAGAATAAAACAAAATACTATGTCTAAACCGCATGGTTAATAGTATATCCCAACAATCTCCCACTTAGACTCATAACCATGCGTCTACTACTCTAACACCCATTCCTTCTACATGCTTGTCAAAATTCTTCTGTGTCAAGCTCTTTGTAAACGGGTCTGCCAAATTGTCCTCTGACGCAATCTTCAACACTCTTGCATCACCTCTTTGAGTTATGTCCCGAATTAAGTGATATTTACGCTCAATATGTTTACTCCTTTTATGGATTCTTGGTTCGTTCGAGTTTGCAACTGCACCACTATTGTCACAATAAAGTACAATCGGTACTTGAACCGAAGGAACTACATTAAGCTCTTTTAGAAAGTTCCTAAGCCAAACAGCCTCTTTAGCTGCCTCAGATGCAGCCACATATTCGGCTTCCATGGTGGAATCAGCAACACAGGATTGCTTGATACTCCTCCAACTTATGGCTCCACCTCCTAAGGTAAAAACATATCCTGAGGTAGATTTTCTAGAGTCTCTATCTGACTGAAAATCTGAATCAGTATATCCAATGGGTGCAAGATCATCTAAGTGATACAACAACATATAATCCCTAGTCCTTTTCAAGTACTTGATTATATGCTTAACAGCAGTCCAGTGTTCTCGTCCAGGGTTAGACTGAAATCTACTAACCATGCCAACGGCAAAGCAGATATCAGGTCTAGTACATAGCATAGCATACATGAGACTCCCTACAGCAGAAGCATAAGGGACCGCCTTCATTTTTTCTATCTCATCAGTCGTTTTTGGTGACTGATCTTTCGACAGAGAGATTCCATGTCTAAAAGGGAGAAAGCCTTTCTTGGAATCTTGCATGCTAAATCTGGTGAGAATAGTATCAATATAAAGTGCTTGGGACAAGCCTAATATCCTCTGCTTGCGATCTCGCATAAGCTTGATCCCAAGGATATGTGCTGCCTGTCCCAAATCCTTCATATCAAAACGTGAGGACAACCATTCCTTTACTGAATTCAACATGCTCACATTATTTCCTATGAGCAAAATATCATCTACGTACAAAACCAAAAATGTAACTTTATCTCCATTCCATTTCTTATAGACACAAGACTCATTTTCACATTGATTAAAACCGAAGGTTTTAATCGAAGCGTCAAAACAAGTGTTCCATGCTCTAGAAGCTTGTTTCAATCCATAAATGGATTTCTTTAATTTACACAACATGTGCTCATTGCCACTTTTAATGAAACCAACTGGTTGTGCCATATAGATGCACTCATCAAGACTTCCATTTAGAAAAGCTGTCTTGACATCCATTTGCCAAATCTCATAATCGTAATGAGCAGCAATGGATAAGAGAATCCTAATGGATTTAAGCATGGCTACTCGCGAAAAGGTTTCCTCATAATCGATCCCTTATTTTTGAGTAAACCCTTTTGCAACAAGCCTAGCTCTAAAAGTTTGCACTTTTCCATCCATTCCTCTCTTTTTCTTATAGATCCATCTACAACCAATGGGTTTGACTCCAGTAGGTGGTTCTATAAGATCCTAGACTTGATTGGAGTACATGGACTCCATTTCAGATTTCATAGCATCAACCCATTTATCAGCATCTGTATCCTGTAGTGCTTCGTCGTAATTAATAAGTTCTGTATTAGGCTATTCAGGGATTCTATCATAAGATTCTCCCAAGAGCGCAAACCGGAGAGGTTTTCTAATAATTCTCCCACTACGACTAGTCATTACAGGAGGAGACTGATTTTGTTGTTGAATCACAACAGCATTTTCTGGAACTGAAGCCTCAATGTTATCCTCCACACCTTCCGGTGCTGGGACATCATTAACTTCTTCCTGGAGTGCAGGCTGCAGAACAATTTCAGGTTGTTCAACAATCTGAGGTTGCTCAACATTACTCCCACTACTTTGGGGTAGTGAGATGTCAGGCAATTGCTCTTGTGCAATCTGCTGCCTATTGATATTTCTCCCACTACGATAATGCAGTGGTATGTCAATACTGGCTTCCGGGATACGTTCTAGAGATGAGTCTTTAGTTACTCCATTATTTAATTCCTGTAAAACTAGTTTACTTCTAGGAATATGGTTCATTAAATAGTCCTCTTCTAAAAATCTGGCATTTGTCGTAACAATTACCTTCTTTTCTTTGGGACAATAAAACAAACCGCCTTTAGTTCCTTTTGGATATCCAATAAAAATGCATACTTCTGTCCTTGATTCCAATTTATCCGTTTTCCCTTTCAGCACATGTGTCGTACAACCCCAAACTCGAATGTGCCGTAAACTTGGCTTCCACCCAGTCCACAATTCTACTGGAGTTGAAGGTACTGACTTTGAAGGAACCAAATTTAGAATGTTATTTGCTGTTTCTAAAGCATATCCCCAAAAGGAAGAAGGCAAATCGGAATAACTTTACATTGATCTAACCATTTCCATAAGGGTCCTATTTCTTCTTTCTGCCACACCATTTTGTTGTGGTGTTCCTAGGGCAGATAATTGAGATGTAATTCCACTATCTGATAAGTATCTTATGAACTCCGCAGAAAGGTATTCACCACCACGATCAGATCGCAATGTTTTGATATATTTATCATGTCGTTTCTCTGTTTCCGTCTTAAATTCTTTGAATTTCTCAAAGCATTCAGACATACGTCGCAACAGATAAATATATCCATATTTTGAGTAATCATCTGTGAAAGTCACAAAATACTCAAAACCACCTCTTGCTTGTATATTCATAGGGCCACACAAATCAGAATGAATTAGTTCTAGCTTATCGCTGGCTCTATTTCCTTTTGAGGGAAAATGTCTCTTGGTCATTTTACCTTCTAAACATGATTCACATGTTGGTGGTGACTCCACTTTCAATGAACTCAAAGGTCCATCAGAGACCAATCTCGAAATCCTATTTAGATTTATATGACCTAGACGTAAGTGCCACAAATAAGTTTGACTCAATTCAGAAATACGTTTTCTTTTATGTGTCAGATTAATGTTATTCAATTCTTTTGGTTGTTGTAGCACACGAGGAGAGATATCAAGAATAAAAAGGTCATGTACTCTAGCAGCAGTGTAGATAAAATGTTTATTAAACTTAATAACAACAGAGTTATTAGAAAAATAAACATTACAACCAGCATCCATTATTTTCGAAATAGAAATTAAATTCCTTCTAATGGAAGGTACGTAGAGAACATCTTTTAGATCTAAAACTCTATCACTACTAAACGAAACTCTAATATTTCCTAAAGCTAAAGCTGGTGCTGGCTCGCCATTGGCTTGAAAAACGCAAACTTCATTCTCACTTAGCCGCCGCGTTTCCTGAAACCCCTGCAAAGTAGTGCAGATATGATTAGTGGCTCCCGAATCTACACACCAAAACATGGTAGAAACAGCCGCTAAACAAGTTTCAATGACATTTAAAATTGAATTACCTTGCTTATTCAACTTTGCCAGATAGGCAGGGCATTGCTTCTTGTGATGCCCAGGTTGCTTGCAATGATAGCACTTGCCTTTGGGCTTTTTCACACCAGCCGCACCACCAGGTGCCAAAACCTTTTGAGCCTTCTTCTTTTTCTTATTGCCTTTCGACTTAGAAACTGAAGCTTTCTCAACATTGAGTGCCACAACTGGAGCTTGTTGTTTGATAATAGATTCTGCCGCTTGCAGCTCATTCAACAATTTCGCTAGTGACAAATCCATTTTGTTCATATTATAGTTCAAGCGAAATTGTTGAAAACTGTCAGGCAGAGTCTGTAGGACCATCTCAACTTGAGATTCCTTATCAATCAAGGCTCCAAGGACCTCCAGTTCATTCAGAAGACTCACCATCTTCAGAACATGGTCCTTGACCGATGATCCTTCAGCCATCTCGGTGTTCAAAAGGGCTTTCATGGCAGTCTGCTTTGCTGCACGATTTTGCTCACCGAACATCTCTTTGAGACTTTCAAGCATGTCGTAAGCAGATCCCATAGACTGATGCTGATGTTGCAAAACATTCGCCATAGAGGCAAGAATGTAACATCGCGCCATCTCATCAGCCTTAACCCATTTGTCATAGGCCTTAACCTGATCATCAGTAGCATTTTCAGATTTTTCTGGGCACTCGTCAGTGATTACAAATTTATAACCTTCAGCAGTTAGGACAATATCAAGGTTTCTTTTCCAGTCAACATAATTCAGTCCTTCTAACTTGTTTTGGTTCAGAATTGAGGTAAGTGGGTTGAATGAAGACATAGTTAATCTGAGAGATATTTACATTAAATAGATCATTAGTTATGTATTTAGAATAATTAAATTCAAAAACAGCACATTACACATATAACCATGCTCATTGAACAGTTAGATTCGTTAGGGAAACTTAACTATTCATGCAAAATATATGAGTGATGTAAGATATTAACCCCATAGATTTAAACAGGACCAACTCAGATGGAGAGTAAACTGTTAATTTAAGATAGGTAAATATCATTTTTATAAACTCTAGTTTCATTGAATCAACATGTAACTCAGTTGGAGAGTTAATACAAGTAATCAAATAACTAGAGGCAAAACTACAGTAATCATCTATAATGAATTTATCCGATGGGGAAGAAGACCTATGTCAACATATAAATTCATTATATAACTGTAAAACATGATTGTAAACAATGGGAATCGAACCCTACCATCACAGATTTCTTTTAAAATTTCTTTTTATTAAAAAAAATTTCCAGAAGATATAAAAATAGCCAAAACCCCATCTAAACGACCCTGAATGCCCAAAAAACGACGTACATCATCAGCATAGCTAATGTGTTGTTTAAGTTGGGCCGTTTCCGATGAACCTACCAAATTTGAGGTCAATCGGAGTTCGACAGAATTTCAGAATTCTAAAAGCATGACCTATTCGAGAATTCTGTTTTTGGGTTTTTATTATTTTGACTTGTTCAACTCACATAATATACTCTTGTATGTTAAAACATGATTTCAGAACTCAAAATAATAATAATATTATTATAATAATAATAATAAAAATATGTTCAGACAGAATTGTAAAAAAAAAAAAAAACAGTATGTTTTTCACTGTTAAAAGGAAACGCCACTGTTCATAATTCTGTATATTGATCCATAATTACAGAACAAATATCATACAAAACAGTCAAGTTTTTATTAATAGAACACTCTCTAGTTACGGACAAAACGTTACTCAAACAGATTTAATTCACTGTTTATGCATATATGTATTAACCCATAATTACAGAATTAATAACATTCAAGAAACAGTCATGTTTTTTGTATAAAAAAAAAACAAATTGATATTCATCAAAAACGTAATTAAACAGACTGTCATTAAATATAACATCACTGTTTATGATGTGTATATTAATTCATAATTTCAGAATTAAGATACTAATAAAAAAAGTTTTTGAGATAGATAATCATACCAAACATGTATCATTGAACAACAGGTTTTAATATTACTCTATTCTTGGTGTATTACATTATCTAGTTGGATATAAGACAACGTCTAATACCACTTGTTAGAACATGCGCATCGGAAGCAAGCAAAACCAACCAGGCATCTAATACATGTAAACTAGACAATGCTATAATCACAAGATTAGAAGCACTAACCTCTTGAAATCGTTGCACAAAGCTTCCAAACAGCAGGAATCCAGAGATGCAGTCTTCTGCTATATGCCTAATAAAACCTTGGACGTTTTTGCTTTTGGGTGGGCAAAAATAATACAACTCTGAAAGCGAGTAATTAGGTGAAATTCGTCCTCCTTAAGTAGAGTTATTTTTGGCCGAAAATTGTCTTGCAAAAACGTGTAGGATTCTACTTGCACAAGTAGAATCCTACTCTAACTCTAACTGATGACTTTTCTCCCAAGTCTTGTCCAGGTTTTTACTAGGTATAGCAGGGACCACAGAAATAATAAGAGGCTACCAATTATAGCATTAATTCGAAATTAGCATGAATTAATTCTTACTACAATTAATTGCAATTTATTCCACTAAAAAACTGCAATTGAACTCCTCAGTATGAATTTCGAAAATTCAATAACACTTATTTTAACTCCCCATGTTAAGATCTCAAATACCAGTTAATTAAATTAAATCACTGAAAATTTAATTTAATCAACTAATTAAATCCTTTACAATTCCGCTTAAACTATTTCATGTGACGGATACAAAATTCACCAGCCGGGTTTTCACATGAAAGCTTATAAGCTTATATAAAGGGGTATCATCAAACTCAAAACCGAGTCATGGATTCTATCAACTAATTATTATTCACAAATGTTATTCGTTATTGTCCAATCTATTAGGCATACACTAACTCTGAATAGAGTCGTACCTTTTGATAAATCAAAACAATAAACAAATTACATTGATCATAATAATTATATCAAGATTAGGAGTATAAGTTCATTTAATGAATTAGAGAAAATATTTTATATATTCAGTACAAAAACATCTTTTCTCTACTTGGTCCGTTCAATATACACTGAGTATACTAGCACAAGAAGTCGGAGTCAAACCACTCCCATAATCAAGACAAATTATACTATAATCTTGTGCTACAATCATCAAGATATTTTGTCCAATAATATCTTTGATTGTGAACAAAATTTATTAATTATGAGAACCAACAATTTAATCTTCTGTGCATGAGCTAAGACTCCATACACTAAATTGTCTACTACATAACTAAAAGGACACACATATAACAAATGATCTATTTAAAATAGTAATTTATTGAATTCAATAAATTAAATATATAATTGTTCCATAAAGAATAAAACAAAATACTATGTCTAAACCGCATGGTTAATAGTATATCCCAACAGATTTACGTTCGATCTCCACATTTAGTTATTACAGCTTTGTACCTAATTTATGTAACAGCTCCATCAAAACGAAGTGCCTAATTAAATTATGGATTAGGTTTTAGACCAGATAAATTAGGCAAGGACCAGTAAATATTGTTAGTCAACTCTTATAAGTTATATATATTGGGATTTTGGAAACATTATACAAGCAAAAATTAATGAAACACAGCTAATTTTAGCTGTTTCAGAATTCATCTAAGGCGGAATCCAGGAAAGTTCATTTTATGCCAATTTGTATATAAAAAGAACTTGTAGTACTACCTAATTAAGTGCGTCGTCAATGATCAACTAACCAAAATCAACTGATAGTTCTTTGAGTTTGCTGCTAAAATTAACAAGTAATATTTTAAAGGTAACTACGTGCCTTATTTAATAAGTATAAAACTTGAACAAGTTCATATGTAGCCTGATTTTGTTAAATGTAAACTACTATGTCCCCTAATAAAAAAAACTTCGACCTCACTGGAACAAAAGTTCATAACCTCTTTGTAACGATCCGGTCGGTCGTTCCGTAGAATTTGTATCGTTATTCCTGTTTTTGCCTTGTCATAGATTGGTTATATTGTTTATGATGTGTTAGAGTCGGTTGGCTCGGGTTCAGAATGGTTGTAGTGAGAATTGAGACAGTTAGTCTCTAAAAATAGCCTTATAGTTGGAAAAGTCAACTGGGAGTTGACTTATTGGTAAACGATCTCGGAATGCGGATTTTATGACTCGGATAGCTTCGTTAGGTGATTTGGAACTTAGGAGTGTGTTCGAAATATTTTTGTGATGTCCAGTGTAGAATTAGGCTTGAATTGGCGAAAATTGGAAATTTAGAAGTTCTTAGGCTTGAATTCGACATAGATATGGTGTTTTGGTGTTGTTTTGGGTGCTCCGAAGGTTCGATTAAATTCAAGTTATGTAATGGGACTTTTTAGAATGTTCGTATGGGGTCCCGAGGAGCTCGGGGTGAGTTTTGGATAGGTTTGGGTTGCGTTGTGCTCGTTTTTCTTATGCTTCGACGTCGTTTCTTCAAGAATAAATGATATCATATTGAACAAATGAGCTCCTATTACTGTTTTCAATGAAGCATTAGATCCGTATCGTAATTACAGACCCGTAGAAAAAAGAATCGTCAAATTTGGACATGGTATGAGGATTTTATGGCCATTTTACCAAGGTTGCCTAGATTTTTCAGGTTAATTATGATTTTGCCCTTGACGGCGTATTAAAAGCCTGCACTATTTGCAAATCTTAAAACCTACATATCCCCTTCATTATAAGGTCAAATTGAGTGATTCAAAAAGCCTAAATTGATTAGAGTTTCACAAGGAATCCATTGGGAGCAGTAAAACGCGTGAACAGTATATATATAACGAGCAGTTCGCGTTTTCTTCAAATTTTTGAACGGGGAGAAGCTTTTGAGGCGATTTTAAGAGAGAAAATCAGTGTTCTTCATATAGGTAAGTGTCTTTATCATTAAAACTCGTTTATGGATGATTATAGAACATAATCTCAGCATTTAATTCATGAAAATCAGTAGAAAAAGGTGGGTTTAGGGCTTGAGATTATGAGATCTTTAGGGGTCGATTTGAGGGGTCAAACGAACTCCGATTTTAGCGTTCTTTATATGTACCGACTTGTAATAAGATGTATAACAGTTTTGTATAAAAATTTATGAGTTTAGGGACGCGGGTCTGAGGGTCGGGTTTTGACCAAATTCGGGTTTTGGGCTAAATTTGATATTTTTCGATTGGAATTTATTCCTTAAGCATATATTGATGATAAAAATCTGAACTTGGTAGATTTGGAGCCTTCGGAGGTTTATTCGAGAGGAAAGCGCATTGCGAAATAGTTTTCGGTAAGTAATGTCTTTAAATCCTGTCGTGAGGGTATGAAACCCCGGACTATGCACACGGGTTTTGAAATGAAAAGGTGGAAACTTTGGAATCATCTTTCCTATTTAGGCGACTATTGAGTTGCGAAACCGATTTTTAAGCCTTTTCTTAATTAGTATTTATACATTATGATATGTTTTGGGCTGTAAGCCGTGTTTGGGCCTAGTACCGACTTGTTTACCCTTCGGGGGTTATGTTTTACTATTTTTCTCACTGATATGTTATGATTTTTTTCACTCAATCATTTCTGTGAAATTTTTTTGACACTCAGAGTATTTTGATACTACTTCTTGAAAATGAAACACTATTTTTGGGTCGAGAACCCGGTGTATTATGGCCTGAGGGGCAAATTGAGAGTGTCTGACTGAGTGAGGCTGCTGGCCTATATTGCGAGGATGATATGATATGAGTGAGGCTGCAGGCCTATATTGTGTGTGATTTATGCCATGTTTTGGCTTATTATAGCGCTTGGGCTGTAGGAGCCCCTCCCGAGGTTGTAACACACCCCAGTGAGCGCGGGTACCGATTGAGTGATGCCCGCGGGGCTTATGATGAGTGATTGTGAGGTTGCCTGATGGGCAGAGTGATTGTGAGGTTGCTTGTTATGCTAATACTGAAAGATATTGTGATGAGAACTGATTATGGCCCGAGGGGCAGTTTATGAAGATTTTTACTGAGTTTTCAAACTATGATTTACTTCGTTTCAAACTGGTTTTACTGAGAAGTTTNACGTGTGACTTGGTGTTTTACTGGTTTTGTGGAATTGTGTATCTGTTCTGTGTGTTTATATTACTCAAATTGTGATTTATTTTCATTACTACTGAGTTGGCGTACTCATAAAGACTCCCTGTGCCTCTGTGCACAGATCCAGATACTAGCTCGCAGTAGTAGCAGACGCAGGTTCGATAGCAACATTCACGGGATTTTTGAGATAGCTGTCCAGCGTCCACAACTTCTCCATTTCCCTTCCTTATTTAATATTAGCATTTGATTCAGAAACATATGTAGTTAGATTTATTTGTTCTTAGATGCTCATGACTTTGACTCCAGTTCTTGGGAGGTTGGTTAGGCTGCTATTGGGACGCTAATACGTATTTATATTATTTATGCTATGGTTGCATGCTTATTATTTAATTGTGAACTGCTATAATTGAAGAAACGCGTAGTAAGGTGATGGTTGGCTAGCCTAGTTCCACGATAGGCGCCATCACGGCCTGTTAGGATTTGGGGTCGTGACAAGTTGGTATCAGAGCTCTAGGTTACATAGGACTCAACGGTCATGAGCAGGTTTAGTAGAGTCTTGCGGATCGGTACGGAGACGTCTGTACTTATGTTCGAGAGAATGCAGAACCCTTAGGAAACATTCCACATTCTTGAATTCTTATCGTGCGAATCCATTTGTTCATCCAAAGCGTAACTCTTTGAATTCCCTTCATGTATTCGAATGCGCACGCAAGCGCTTGGTATCAGTTGTGCGTCGGCATCTTGTGACTTCTATGGAGGAGATGTTATTATTTTTAACATGTTAATAATGGGCCATTCGGAAGGACTTGAGGCCGGATTTTGTCTGTGGCTTGAGTGTTGAGATTTCATTTGGGTGAGCGCATGTGTTGGGGGACTTATATGTTCGTTTGTGTCCTTATTGATGGAATTTTGTGACTAGATGACTATATGGTGAGTGTGATCGGATAGTTAGATGCATTCAGGTTGTTTGATTGTGACCAGAATGGATTAGCGAGAGATGTAGCAAGAACCATCGAGTAATTGACTTATGTATTGAGTTAGATTATGGCTTCGAGCTGTGAGTGTATTGAAGGACCTATCGTGTAGTGTAGCTGTGGAATGGAGTGGATTTTCCTGTTGTGTTCTGAGTTCCTGTGATTTTGAGCTGACCAAGGACCCAACAACGTTCATGTATTTGATTAGCGGTGTATTCAGCCGTGTTATAACTCCTTTGTTATTGTATTTATTAATGGCATCCTGTCGTACTCTCGCAGCCAGGGGTAGTATACTCAGCATTGATAATGGTATTACAAGGATATAGGGAGGAGAAGCTTTGTGCGAAGTTCTCCAAGTGTGAATTGTTGGCTCAGTTCAGTAGCATTCTTGGGACACGTGGTGTCCAATGAAGGTATCTATGTGGTCAGATGAGTGTGAGTAGAGCTTCCAGAAGCTCAAGAATTCCTTGAACACAACCCCAGTGTTAGTATTGCCATCAGCTTCAGGTTCTTATACCGCTTAATGGGATGTCTTGGGAGCAGGCAGTGGTGGTGTTCTAATGTAGGAAGGTATAATGATTGCGTGATAGCTATGATTTTCGGAAGTGTATAGGGAGATAGTTAAGCAGGCAGGGGTATTTCCTGCGGGTTGTCTTGAGGTGTGTGACCCTTATGTTTATGTGTGGCAAGTTCTCTCTATCAGTAAATGATGTATGTTGTAAATTGTGTTTAGATCGCTTGTGGGAGTTGGCGTGACCATTACAATGCTGGATGCGAGATTTACATCTGATTTGAGTGTTAGATGGTTTGGGTCATACAAGCTTATGGAGGATTTAGTTGAACCTCACCACAGTATGGTGGCAGTGATAATGTGTGGGTATCGTGAGTTATTGTTGTCTTGACCTTTGGCTTTGAGCCAAGTGTGGGAGTCCGCTAATGATAAGTTGATTACACGATTATGTGTTGTATTCGTTTTGGTTCGAGGAATGTTGGTGAATCAGTTATGACCTACAGAGGTGGAGTTTGGGAATGACACGAGTGATGAAAATTTCTTCGATTCAAGTTGTAATGTACTTTACGGATAATGGAATTCATTGAATGATGGAGTTGTATTGGTAAGGGTAGAGCGTGCAATGTATGAGTGTGCTTGTTGCTTCAAAGGGGTGGATTACTTTCCTAGTATGTGGATTGCAAGCGGGGTCAGGCCATTCTGTTTACTTGGTTAGTGTAATTGAAATTGCGTAGAGTAAATGACGTTCGAGAATGATTCAGACGGATTCAAGGTTATATGTAGCGATCGAGGATCTTCAAGGTGTGAGAAGG
>ML269550.1:62795-79623 GCA_005239495.1 Nicotiana undulata | reverse complement strand
AGATTTACGGGGAAGGTGTCAAGGCTTGTGGTGTATTTGCATTATCATGGATTCTATCCATCAGTGTCAGGAAAGTGAAGGTAATGACTCTAAATTCGCAGGAAGTCTCTTCAGGGTAAGTATTTCTAGTGTGGTGCATTAGGGATAATTGAGGGAGTATTCAACGGCTTATGAGCCTTAGACGGTATATTTTTATGCTCGGGTTTTGTGCGGTGAGTCGGAATTGAGAATTGCGGTATTATGGCAAGAAGAAGTATCAATTCGAAGGTAAGTCAGCAGGAACTTGGATAAATAGGACAACTTGGTAGTACGTCGGATCGACATGATAAGGGATATGGTTAGTTCTTTGGGTGTTTATAAGGTAATGAGTTGTTACAGGTGTTTCTTAGCAATTCTCTTGGAATTTGGTGGCATGCTTAGCTTGGTTGAGTTAGAAGGATTCATTCCTGATGGGTTGGTGTTGTACAAAGGTGATTCGGGAGTTCTTGATGATTTCTACCACGGTTAGAGATGTATATTTCTACTAGCGTGAGGGCCATGTGATGTATAGTGATTTTTCTTCTAGATGAGATCAAATAGAAAGTTCTTGGCTAGTTGGGTACGTAGTTGTTTGTGGCTAGGAAGGGAGCATGAAGTTCTCATATTTATCATAGGATTGCATGGCGTATGCGGTATTTTGTGTATAGTGGAGAGTGGCATATGTGAGGTCACGATTCAGTTATGGAAGGAAAGTTAGAACTGGCAGTTTCAGATGATTAGGTAAAAGATACCACTATTGGGTGGCTGGATGAGAGTATACATTCATAAAGGACAATGTGTTTAAGGAAATGTGTTTGAATAAGGGTGCTTCATTGGTGTTACGACACCCTCTTGTTGGATCGACTGCTGATATTCAAGGTTGCTTGGAGTC
The DNA here is from genome assembly GCA_005239495.1 of Nicotiana undulata. NCBI lineage: Eukaryota > Viridiplantae > Streptophyta > Magnoliopsida > Solanales > Solanaceae > Nicotiana > Nicotiana undulata. Next base: position 78,713 of record ML269550.1, on the reverse strand, counting down.
ACATAAGAATTTTAGGGGTATCCCTCATGGAATGATTGAGTATTAGGGGCATGTTATATATTCGAGTGGTGTAATTGGGATCAGATATAGTAATTGGTGCGCCTTATGGATGTTTGAGACTGGGAGTTTTCATGAACATTGTAGTTGTGAACTACGAGGATGCGAGCAAAGCTAGTCAGGTGTTAGTATATTTCATGATTCAGTCATTATGAACGTTGAGAGAGTTATCTACATGTTGTGGGTGACCAAAGTTGACTTAAAGTTATTGGTAGGCCAGTATGGGTGTGTGGTCTGCACCGAGTCGGAATTGCTAACTCCGAATTGCTAATGTTGAGGGATGTACCATTCGATTTCCATTAAGCTTATTCGTGTTCTGGAGTGATATATGAGTTACCTTTCGGTGTTTCGAGGAGTTGTGATCGTTGGTTATATATGTGCATAAGGTGTAGTTCTCTCGGGGCTTTATAGCGAGCTTTGAGTAAGGTAAGTAATTGGGTGTTGCAGGATTGAGACGTGTTGGTTATGTTCTTGATGGTTCGGGTGGAATGGTATCGTCCGATTTCCCTATGGTTATGGCAATGCACTTTGAGTAATTGATGTCGAATTTCAGATGGTTATTGATTTTGAGCAAGGTGGCTTGGAGTATGTCAGGTGGTCCAGCGGTTGGGAGATCACGCTTTGCAGCTGAATTAGGTAGAGGTATGATCCTTGGTGTCGGATTTGTGTGATATGGTTTCATGATGTGTATCAGGCTTTTAGCATGATGTGGTAATGGCAAGAATAATGTCAGGATAGTACTCTCGTGTGAGTCTTCTCTATTTTATGAATTGAGCTCTTGGGATGTTGTTATTGAGTGCACGAGTCGCACAAGTTATGGATCTGGATGGTATTGATACTGATCGGATGTATGGTTGCTGGTTTCTACGTGTTTCTTTCATCAACGGCACCATATGAAGGTGTTAGAGCGAGGCATGGTCTAGTAGGAAGGTATGTACTGGTATTGAGAGGTTTGAGCAGCTATCGTGATTAGGAGTTATTTCTATGGGTGGTTGAGTCATGCGGTATATTATGTGATTACATCTTGGGTTACAAATATGGCTTGTAACGGCGTGTTAAGATTTTTTTCCAGTTTATAGGTGTGGAATTTTGATCTTGAAAGTATTTCAGAAGTGGGAATTTGGTTCTAAGGTTATAGGTCAGGTGGAATTATGGAATTTCAATTATGTGTGTTATCGGACCTATATGGGATAGGGTGACGTGGTATCACCCCGGGTATTGTGCATGGTAGGTTTCACGGCAATTTTGGTAGCGTTTGGAACAACTCTAGGCACGTTCGAGGACGAACATATGTTTAAGTGAGGGAGAATGTAACGACCCGGTCGGTCGTTCCGTAGAATTTGCATCGTTATTCCTGTTTTTGCCTTGTCATAGGTTATACTGTTTATGATGTGTTAGAGTCGGTTGGCTCGGGTTCAAAATGGTTGTAGTGAGAATTGAGACACTTAGTCTATAAAAATAGCCTTATAGTTGGAAAAGTCAAATGGGCGTTGACTTATTGGTAAACGATCTCGGAATGCGGATTTTATGACTCGGATAGCTTTGTTAGGTGATTTGGAACTTAGGAGTGTGTTCGAAATATTTTTGTGATGTCCAGTGTAGAATTAGGCTTGAATTGGCGAAAGTTGGAAATTTAGAAGTTCTTAGGCTTGAATTCGATATAGATATGGTGTTTTGGGGTTGTTTTGGGTGCTCTGAAGGTTCGATTAAATTTAAGTTATGTAGTGGGACTTTTTAGAATGTTCGTATGGGGTCCCGAGGAGCTCGGGTGAGTTTTGGATAGGTTTGGGTTGCGTTGTGCTCGTTTTTCTTATGCTTCGACGTCGTTTCTTCAAGCATAAATGATATCATATTGAACAAATGAGCTCCTATTACTGTTTTCAATGAAGCATTAGATCCGTATCGTAATTACGGACCCGTAGCAAAAAGAATCGTCAAATTTGGACATGGTATGAGGATTTTATGGCCATTTTACCAAGGTTGCCTAGATTTTTCAGGTTAATTATGATTTTGCCCTTGACGGCGTATTAAAAGCCTGCACTATTTGCAAATCTTAAAACCTACATATCCCCTTCATTATAAGGACAAATTGAGTGATTCAAAAAGCCTAAATTGATTAGAGTTTCACAAGGAATCCATTGGGAGCAGTAAAACGCGTGAACAATATATATATAACGAACAGTTCGCGTTTGCTTTCAAATTTTGAACAGGGAGAAGCTTTTGAGGCGATTTTTAAGAGAGAAAATCAGTGTTCTTCATAGAGGTAAGTGTCTTTATCATTAAAACTCGTTTATGGATGATTATAGAACATAATCTCAGCATTTAATTCATGAAAATCAGTAGAAAAAGGTGGGTTTAGGGCTTGAGATTATGAGACCTTTAGGGGTCGATTTGAGGGGTCAAACGAACTCCGATTTTAACGTTCTTTATATGTACGAACTTGTAATAAGATGTAAAACAATTTTGTATAAAAATTTATGAGTTTAGGGACGCGGGCCTGAGGGTCGGGTTTTGACCAAATTCGGGTTTTGGGCTACATTTGATATTTTTCGATTGGAATTTATTCCTTAAACATATATTGATGATAAAAATCTAAACTTGGTAGATTTGGATCCTTCGCAGGTTGATTCGAGAGGCAAGCGCATTGCAAAATAGTTTTCGGTAAGTAATGTCTTTAAATCCTGTCGTGAGGGTATGAAACCCCGGACTATGCACCCTTTCACGGGTTTTGAAATGAAAAGGTGGAAACTTTGGAATCATCTTTCCTATTTAGGCGACTATTGAGTTGCGAAACCGATTTTTAAGCCTTTGCTTAATTAGTATTTATACATTATGATATGTTTTGGGCTGTAAGCCGTGTTTAGGCCTAGTGCCGACTTGTTTACCCTTCGGGGGTTATGTTTTACTATTTCTCACTGATATGTTATGATTTTTTTCACTCAATCATTTCTGTGAAATTGTTTTGACACTCAGAGTATTTTGATACTACTTCTTGAAAATGAAACACTGTTTTTGGGTCGAGAACCCGGTATATTATGGCCTGAAGGGAAAATTGAGAGTGTCTGACTGAGTGAGGCTGCTGGCCTATATTGTGAGGATGATATGATATGAGTGAGGCTGCGGGCCTATATTGTGTGTGAATTATGCCATGTTGTGGCTTATTATTGCGCTTGGGCTGTAGGAGCCCCTCCGGAGTCTGTAACACACCCCCAGTGAGCGCCGGTACCGAATGAGTGATGCCCGCGGGGCTTATGAAGAGTGACTGTGAGGATGCCTGATGGGCAGAGTGATTGTGAGGATGCCTGATGGGCAGAGTGATTGTGAGGATGCCTGATGGGCAGAGTGATTGTGAGGATGCCTGATGGGCAGAGTGATTGTGAGGTTGCCTGATGGGCTAATACTGAAAGATATTGTGATGAGAATTGATTATGGCCCGAGGGGCAGTTTATGAAGATTTTTACTGAGTTTTCAAACTATGATTTATTTAANATATTGCACTTGTTTTCAAGGGATTTCTGAAAACTGATTTCGAACTTATAATTGATGAATGTTACATGGTGACTTGGTGTTTTACTGGTTTTGTGGAATTGTGTATCTGTTCTGTGTGTTTATATTACCCAGACTGTGATTTATTTTCATTACTACTGAGTTGGCGTACTCATAAAGACTCCCTGTGCCTCTGTGCACAGATCCAGGTACTAGCTCGCAGCAGTAGCTGACGCAGTTTCGATAGCAGCATTCACGGGATTTTTGAGATAGCTGTCCAACGTCCACAACTTCTCCATTTCCCTTCCTTATTTAATATTAGCATTTGATTCAGAGACATATATTATAGTTTTAGCAGAGTTAGATTTATTTATTCTTAGATGCTCATGACTTTGACTCCAGTTCTTGGGAGGTTGGTTAGGCTGCTATTGGGACGCTAATACGTATTTATATTATTTATGCTATGGGTGCATGCTTATTATTTAATTGTGAACTGCTATAATTGAATAAACGCGTACTAAGGTGATGGTTGGCTAGCCTAGTTTCACGATAGGCGCCATCACGGTCTGTTAGGATTTGGGGTCGTGACACTCTTACGTTAGTCCTCCTGTTATTCTTGAAATAACAATTCTATCAAATTTTTTATCATAGGACACCATACTGCATTTAATAAAGGAAAAAACCAAAAAGGAAAAGAATCTTCCAAGATAACTCATATAAAACATATTGAACCTGCTCCGGGCTCCGGAACCGTAATACGAGCCCGATAACACATGTTTCACATCAAATTCATTTTCAAAAGCCTTTATATTTTTCAGAAAATAATTTTCTTTAATAATTCCTTTCTCGGAATTGGGACCTCGAAATTTGATTCCGGGCATACGCCCAAGTCCCATATTTTCCTACGGACCCTCAGGGACTGTCAAATCACGGGTCCGGGTTCGTTTACCAAAAATGTTGACCAAAGTCAACTTTATTCAATTAATTATTATAAAATCCTCATTTTATCAATTTTCCACATAACAGTTTCCTGGCTACGCGTCCGGGATGCACACGCACATCGAGGTGAGATAAAAAAAGGCTTTACGATCTCGGAACACAGATTTAGCTAAAATTACACGGGATGACCTTTTGGGTCATCACAATCTCCACCTTAGTGAAGTGGTATTAAGGTATAAAACATAAATTGGTATCAGAGCATGTTATCCTTGAAGAGGCTAACACCTTAGGAAAAGATCAAGATGAGTGCACTACCTGAAAACTGTAAAGAGAAATCCACCACTAGGCCACCGCTATTCAATATAATGCTCACTACTATTCTTTGCAGAAGGAGTCGAGAAGAGATCACTTGCAGATGACTGATGGATGATTTAAATGTTGTAAAAATAACCAAATGATCAAGAACTGTCCTATGTGGGAAGTCGAGTGGAAAAAGGAGAAATCAGAAAGAAGAAACAGAAAGAAGGAACATGTTCAATGCAAGAAGAACTACTACAAAAGGTCATCCAAAGCAATGGTTGCTGAACGAGCTCTTATAGCAGTTCGGGAATCTGAAGATGAACTTGATGAAGAATCCGAGATAAGTTTTCTGGACCTTAAGGATAAAATTAAACTCCTTTATAAAGATAGACTATTAGAATTGTTGCTAATTTTAATTGATGAATCTAAGAATATAAGTTCTGAAAAAGAATAATTGTCAAAAGAGTGTAACTTTTTAATAGCAAAGCAAAAAATTAGAAATAAATATTTGTAAAACTGAAAAGAAAAGGAAAATACTACATTGAAGAACCAGGTTCATGCACTTGATACAACTATCTTAGAACTTAGATCTGAAAATCTGAAAATCTGAAATTGAAGTTAGGAACATGTAAAGAAATAGCTAGTGACACACAACTCTAACTAGAAAAGGATCTAGGAAAGGTAAAATAAGAACTTTATAAAAAGGATGAACTGGTAAGAACCCTGAAGGAGGACTTGACTAAGGTTAAGCATGAGCTAGACAGAACTTGTAAATGGAACAGGTCCTCTGATGCACTTTCATGGTTACAAAAATATCATAGTAGCAATATAAGAGGACTTGGCTTTGGGAATTCTGCATCTAAGTGGGATCCCAAAGGCAAGTACCTCACACTCCCTGAGAACAAGATTTGCACACACTGTGGTAATACTAGTTACCATAAAAGTGAATGCACGACAAAAGAGAAGGCAGGTCAAAAGAACAAAAAAATTGTTCTAGGGAAAAATAGGCTGCCAAGTTGGGCAAAAAAGAATGTGATTTATCCTTTTGCTTATAGAAAGGGACCCAAACTAGTTTGGGTTCCTAAGACAAACCCCCGATTTTCTTTTGGAGGTTCAAGTGAAGGGAAACAACAAAATATGGTACATGGAGAGTGTCACGACCCGAAATCCCACCATTCAGGCCGTGATGGCGTCTAACATTGAACCCGCTAGACAAGCCAACGTTTTGGTTAAATTTACTTATTTCTTTATTAAAGACATCTAAACGCAAAACAATAAACATGAACAAATGAATAAGAAATGCGGAAGCTAAGAATTTAACAACTTAAATTATTAACCTTACAAAATTCCGTACATAAAATCCCTCGGAATTGATTTCACAATCTCACGGACAGTCTAAGATCACTAAAAACAAGAGTCTGAAATAAAGAAGTGTAGCTGTCTAGAAATACAAGATAAGACAGAAGGAAAGAAATAGATGGTGACGCCAAGGCCTGCGGACGCCTGCAGGACTACCTCGGTGTCGCCGTGGACTGAAGGATACTCCCTTGCTCAGTGTCCACTAGGTCCGGCGCTGTAATCTGTACAACATAAAGAAGTGCAGGTGTTGAATCAGTACAACTGACCCATGTACTGAGTAAGTGTCGAGCCTAACCTCGGCGAAGTAGTGACGAGGCCAAGACACGACGAATAACGAATACCTGTGCAGTTCAATAATATAATAAAGAAGTAATGACAGGAAATAAACAGTTAAGCACAAAACGGAGTTAGCATACTGGGGGAAAGGGGCAATAACTCACTGAAATGACAGGACACGATAATAACTGAAATGTATGAACAACAACAGGAATTTAACAACTCTGAACAATAAATAAACAGAACGGCACGACATGTCCCCTCGTGCTAAAACCTCACCAAAAACACTCGGCACAGAATGTACCCTCGTGCATAAATAAATAATCACTCGGCACGAAATGTCCCCTCGTGCAATAAATAAATAAACACTCGATACAGAATGTCCCCTCGTGCAATAAATAAATAAACACTCGGCACGGAATGTCCTCTCGTGCAATAAGTAAATAACCACTCGGCACGGAATGTCCCCTCGTGCATAACCTCACAAACACTCGGCACGAAATGTCCCCTCGTGCATAAAATATATAAAAGCAACAATTTGATAGGAAAATTCAACAATAAGAATACTTAAATGGACAAAAATGTCCAACAATAATTCTACCATTCCGGCAAGGAACACAGCTATAACCAATATCACTGAGAAGTACAACTGAACAAATAATCCTCAACCGAACGAATAATCAATAATATTCTACATCATTAATTACCCTCAGGTACATAACTTCTAAAGTGACAATCATTTCATAACACGGAGAATATCAACAGAAATCACATAGATCACGAAATTCGACTCACAGGCATGCTTGACCACAACACATAGGTACTCGTCACCTCACCTATACGTTGGACATGGGATTATCACATAGCAATTACTCAACACCTATTGTCTCAAGCTAAGGTTAGGCCAAACACTTACCTCGACTCCAAGAATCCAAATCAAGCCTCTAGCACCGCTTTTCCTCTGGAACCCGACTCCGAAACAATCTTATCTAGACACAATTGACTCAATAACATCAATAATTACTCAACAATTAAATTCCAAAGCCTTATTATAGATTTCCCAACATTCTTCCAAAATTTCCAAAATTCGACCCCGGGCCCGCTTGGTCCAAACACGAGGTTCGGACCAAAACCTAATCACCCATTCCCCCACGAGCCCGAATATATAATTTTCTTTGAAATCCGACCCCAAAACGAGGTCAAATTCCCAAATATTTAAAAATCCCTAACTCTATCCAAAACCCCAATTTCTACTTTTGATTTCATGTTTTTAGGCCTAGAATCTAATAGATATTGATGAAAATGGAAGAAAACAATGTTAGAATCACTTACCTCAGAGGCTATGGTGATGAAGTGCTTCAAAAATCGCCTAAGAGCTTTGGAGAAGAAAAGGTTTATGGAAAAATGGTGAAATCCCGAGTAAGTGTTCTGTTTTGGATCATTTAAATAGCTGGGCAAAAATGACCTATGCGATCGCGACAGGTCTCCTGCGATCACGTAGAGTACTGGTCCAAGACAATTGCGATCGCGAAGAAATGAGTGCGATCGCGGAGAGTGATGGACAATGACCCTCGCGATCGTGACCAAGTGACCGCTTTCGCGTAGAGTGATGTGCTACCCAGCCCCCAGATCCCTTTAACGCTATGCGATCGTGTGAGGCCCCTCGCGGTCGCGTAGAGCAATACCCCCAGGCTCCGCGTTCCCGTCCTAGGCCTTGCGATCACATAGGGTTATTTCCCCACCCCCAGCCACTTGAACATCGCGATCGCGTGAATTGCACCGCGATCGCGAAGGGTAAATCACAAGACACCAGAACAACAACAAAACACCAGATTTTTAGCCTAGGTAACACCCCGACGCCTACCCGAAACTCACCCGAGCCCTCGGGGCTCAAAACCAAATATACACACAACCTCAAAAACATCCTACGAACTTGTTCGAGTAATCAAAACACCAAAATAACATCATAAACATCGAAATAAACCTCAAAATCTATAAAAAAGCTCAAAAACCTCTTAAATTTCAAATCTTCCATTTTTTATCCGAATCACGTCAAACTAAGTCCGTTTCTTACCAATTTTTACAGATAACTCATATAAAACATATTGAACCTGCTCCGAGCTCCGGAACTGTAATACGGGCCCGATAACACAAGTTTCACATCAAATTTCATTTTCAAAAGCATTTATATTTTTCAGAAAATAATTTTCTTTAAAAATTCCTTTCTCGGACTTGGGACCTCGAAATTCGATTCCGGGCATACGCACAAGTACTATATTTTCCTATGGATCCTCCGGGACCGTCAAATCATGGGTCCGGGTCTGTTTACCAAAATTAACCAAAGTCAACTTTATCAATTTTCCACATAACGACTTCCCGACTACGCGCCCGGGATGCGCCCGCACATCGAGGTGAGATAAAAGGAGGCTTTCATGGCCTCGGAACACAGATTTAGCTAAAATTATACGGGATGAACTTTTGGGTCATCACAGAAATTGGCTGCTCAAAGCACATGACATGAAGGAAGAATCAATTCCTTTCACTTGAGGACCTCTAAGGAGGTAATGTCTCCTTTGGAAATGGGAAGAAAGGTGAGATCATTGGGGTTGGTAAGGCAGGTAAGAACTAATCTCATTCCATTGAGAATGTCTACTTGATAGACTACCTGAGATATAGCATAATCAGTGTATCATAGTTGTGTGATAGAGGTAACTTGGTAGCATTCACCTGTACATTATAGATCTGTCCACCCTCTCAGAAAATGAACTAACTTGCTTAATGGTGATGGACAGTGATCCCCCCTTTGGAATAAGAGACTTGGACATGCAAGTCTGAGTCAACTCAACAAATAAGTCTCCAAGAACTTGGTGATAGGACTGCCTAACATTAAGTTCAAGGAAAACAAAGTTTGTGAGGCTTGTGCAAGGGGGAAGCAGGTAAGATCCCTTTTGAAATGCAAGAAAGTGGTAAGTACCACCAGAACGATGGAACTGGTCCATATGGATCTCTGTGGTCAAATGAGAATATTAAGCAGAGGTGGTAAGAGATATGTGATAGTGCTTGTTGATGATTACTCTAGGTTTACCTGGACATTGTTCTTTATATCTAAAGATGAAGCATTTGACATGTTCACTTCTTTTGTTAGAAAAATTCGGAAACAACCAGGTAATCAACTTGCATCAATTAGGTCTAATCATGATACCGAATTTGAAAATGCTAAGTTTGCTGAATTTTGTGATGAGCATGGCATAAATCATAAATTTTCGGCTCCTAGGACTCCACAACAAAATGGAGTAGTTGAAAGAAAGAATAGGACACTTGAAGATATGGCTAGGACTATGCTTCTTTCAAGTAAACTGCCCTATAGCTTCTGGGCAGAAGCTGTAAATACTGCATGCTACATAATAAATAGGTGCATAACTAGACCTCTTGTAGAGAAGACTACATATGAGTTGCTTAAAGGGAGAAAACCAAATATATCACATCTTAGGGCATTTGGATGCAAGTGCTTTGTGCACAACAATGGTAAAGACTCCCTAGGCAAGTTTTATCCCAGAAGTGGTGAGGGAGTATTCTTGGGATATTCTTCACATAGTAAAGCTTATAAGATATATAACAAAAGAACTATGTGTGTAGAAGAAGGCGTGCATGTGGTTTTTGAAACTAACATTCTCTCTGAGAGGTAGGAACAAGATGATGAAGAGATTGGACTGACTAGAAACTCAAATGATGAAGCCACAGTCCAGCCTGAAGCTGCATCACAGGAAGGAATATGTTATGGAACATGTCCTTCTCTCCAGGGCAACGTGACAGGGGGAACTGACTAGAGAGGAAGCGATCCTCAAACCTCGAAGGAACCTGTCCATGAACCTATTCCTCAGTAACAAAACTATGAAGGAACATCCAAAGAAATTGACACTCCTATTGCAACATCCACGAAATTGGATATGGATGAACCTGGTTCATCTGTTGATCAGAAGATGTATAGGGGAATGATTATCTCTTTGTTATATCTCACTACTAACAGACTTGACATTATATTCAGTGTAGGCCTTTGTATTAGATTTCAGGAAAATCCAAAGGAGTCTTACTTGATTGTTGTCAAGAGGATCTTGAGATACCTAAAAGGCACCATTAACCTTTGTCTATGGTATCCAAAAGGTAGTAATTTCAACTTAGTGGGATATGCTGATGCTGATTATGCATGTTTTCTTATGGATAAAACGAGCACCTCAGGTATTACACACTTTCTTGGCTCATGTCTTGTGTCTTGGGCCACCAAAAAGGTAAAATTCTGAGGGCTTATCTACTACTGAAACTGAGTATATTGTTGCTACCTCATGTTGTGCTCAATGTTATGGATCAAATAGCATTTAGTGGACTTTGGGATTGATGTAGGTTGTATCCCTATCTTTTTTGATAACACTAATTCAATTAGTATGACCAAGAACCCGATTCATCACGAAAGAACTAAGCACATAGATGTTATGCATCGCTTTTTGAGGGACAACTATGAAAAAGGTTCGATCACTGTGAAATTGTGTGCTACTAACAAGCAAATAGATGCCATCTTCACAAAAGCTCTAAGTAGAGATCACTTTGAAAGGAACAGGTTAGAATTAGGGATGATTAAGATCACCTAAGATGAACCGGTTCTAACTCAATGATTGATTAGATAATTTGTGAATTTTGTAAATAATCAGATTAGATATTGCCTAGTCTAATACTTTTATTAGTATACTCTTGTGCCATGTGATAAAATGTCTCACTGATGTCTAATGATATTATCCTTATTTTCTTGGAAAAAATCAGTCTTACACAAGAGAACTTTCAGTAAAGAACCTGGTTCATCGAGCTTATAAGGTTTGTATTCTACACTCCGCATAATTTGAAATAACTGCATATGGATCATGAACTGAAAAGAGTTACACTTTATCCAAACTACTTTTGAACCAATTAGCTACAAATAAACTAGTTTCATCAAGAGTCTCATGCACCATAATTGCCGAAATATTTGGGGAAGAGTCTGACGCCTTTTCAAACTGAAACTCCCAAGATAAAAAGACTTCTAACCTCCAAAAAGTTATTGTTACACACTCAACCTTTTCATATTTAAATTGATCTGACCTTACCCTCTTATCTCAAAAAAATTCTAAAAGATCAAAACCTCAAAACTCTCTCCATTTCAAGTTTCTGAACTGATCAAATGGCAATACCCATGAGAATCCCAAAAACTCTAATAAATCTTCCTCACCCAAAGAACCTTCACCCACACTTTTAACAACCCAAACCCCGAAGAAAACGCATATCAAAATGATTGCATGCAACACAGTGGACAGTAGAGAACAAACTAAGAAATTGAGTGAGATGCTACAAGACAGTCAAGCAGAAGAACCACAAAATTCTGATGATCAGGTTTGCGACTGAGGGGGGAAGAACCAGTTTCTTCTGAAACTGAATAGGTAACCTCTACGTTTCTCACCTCTGAGTTTGGTTATGAAATTGCAGAATATCTTGAGAATAGGTTTGTTCTGGTTGGGTGTCTAGCTGTTATTGAAAAGGGAAATGTTGTTACTGAAGACATTGGTGGTATAAAAAAAAATATTAAAAAGTAAAAATAAAAGGAGAGCGAGGGTATTGAGGCTGATGCGAGGGGAAGGGTGGAAGAACAAGTGGTTGGATTTGATTCACCAATTGGTTATGGATTACATGATGAGACATGTGCAATGGTGGTATGGAGTGAAGAGATTAGTGATAATGAGGAAACTATGAATGCAAGTAAGAGGATAGAAACACAGGAGATATGTGATGGTTCTGGTGATAGAAGTGCAGCATATGGGCTTGTTAGGTTAAGGAAACAGTTTCATGAACCAGTTCTTTCTCTTTCTAAAATAGACAAGAATCTCAATCTTCTGTAAAAGGTGTCAGATAGTTACAATCAAAAGAAGAAGAGCAATGTTAGAAAAACTGCAGGAAAGAGCATGGGTGGCACTAAGAGAAAGGGTGCTCCTTCTATCCATATATAAACTCCTCCCACAAGAGGATGAACTACAAGGAGCCAGAAGAAGCAGAGTAAGGCCAATGTAAAAAGGCCTTAGCTGAGAGTGCCAAGAAAACCGCTTGAAAAATAAACTGGTAAGCCAAGTGGAGCAGTCCAGATTGAGGAGTTGAACCTGGTTCATGAGGATGCAGATAAAGATATGGACATAACCATACATAGTCCCAAAAAGAGAAAGATTTATCAAGAAACAAAGGTTGTGGCAGAGGGTTTAGTTGTGACTAAAACAACCACGTCTACCAAAAAGGGCAAAAACAAACTCAAATAGTGGAAGAAAATGGTTAAGGATGTTGAGATTGAACGATTGAAGACTAGGTTGGCTGATATAGAGGCTGAGAGAGACTATCTCAAGTGTAAGCTTGCAAAGTAAAATGAGGAGAATTGTGGTATTCTTTAAGATATGTTGAAACTACTTAAAGCCACGAATCAAGAACCTGGTCCTTCCCAGTTCTAAATCCTTCCTAACCCAGTTGTAACCAGTGACCCAAGTGGGATTTCTCTGTTTTTTGCTCATGGTTCTATGTTTTTATTTCCTCTTATGCTTTATGGTAGGATCTTATCAATCAATGAAATTCGCTGTTTTTTCTCTAATTGTTTGCTGATATTTCTTAGATGGATAATATCCTTAGATTGATAAAGAGAAAATTGAATACATGATTGCATTTGAAGCAACCCTAGTGGCCATGAGTGATATCTGCTAAACTCTGGTTACTTAACTTAATTATGCAACTTTTCGATGATGCCAAAATGGGGAATATAAGGTGTGCTTTTCTTTGGACTGTGTGTTTATAACCTAATGAACCTGGTCCTTGATGATTTGTGACTTTAAATGAAAAGTGACGTAACATTGTGTTGATGTTGAGCTGAGTTGAAACAGGTTGCATGCTTATGAAAAGCACAAGATTTGTCATCATCAAAAAGGGGGAATTTGTTAACCTGAGCGGTTTTGGTTTTGATGATTGACAAAGGAACACATGCATAAACCAGGTCCATGGGCAGTGTGCACAGGTGACATACAGAATCAAGCAAAAGGCTTGCACGTGAAAGGGATAAGTATAAGTGGTTATATTTGTTATTACCTGAACGAAAAGGTTGCATATTTGATAAGGAGCAGGACTCCTTACTTGAAGAGAACTCTATCCAAGATAAAGGAAGAGTTAGAAGTTGAAGTTGACTAAAACTCTTCCAACAAAGGAAGAGTAAAGCATTAGAACTCTATTTAATCTTTATTTACTAACTATATAAATATCAGTGTTGTTCTCTTTTATAGGTGATGCACACATACTGAAGTTAAGCAAGAATTGAGAGCAAAATAGCAAGGCATTTTGTGAGCAATTCCTGTGAGTTTTAAGAGTGTGATCCTGAAGCTACACGAACCAGCTCCATAAAGAGTTTTATGTGTCTTTCTTTATTTCTAGTTCTAAGTGTAGTAGGCGTTTTGAGTTGTACCTTTCAGCTTTCTTAGAAGTAAATTGTACTAGGTACCTAAGTTGTATTATTCAAGTTAGAGTTAACTTGACGTAATCGCAACAGCTTGTGGCAGGTTGTTATAAGGGTTAGAGTTAATCCTTAGGTTTGAAAGAGTTTGTAAACTTTGTTGTTGGCTCAGAGTTGTAGTGAAGTGTTTGGAAAAAATCTTACTGGGTCGTAGGTCGTGATTTTTTCACCTTTTGAACTGGGTATTTTTCACGTAAAAATTCTTGTGTTCTTTAATTCTTGTACTTATTATTCTGCAACAGTAGTATTAGGAACACATAGAAGAACCATGGCCTTCTATAATTTGTACACGCGAAAAATTGGGCATCACACAAATCACCCCACTTGTGTGATATTAAAGTATAAAACATCAAAGCTTTTAAAAAAATGGCAATAGTCAGAGGGACAATGTATAAACAAGAATATATATTGAAAACGCTGCTTGTGTAAATAAAAAATAAACTGTCGTTAATTTATCTAAATCCAACTATTAGTATATATATCTTCAACACTTCAATTGTATATTCTACATATCTTTCCTCCTACTATTGGCACAACTTCCTACCAAAAATACAAATAATTTCACATGGATAAACAATCGACCTTTTTTAAGTCAAAATTTTTATGGATATGAAGGGGGTCAAGTTTTTAGGAAAAAGCTGCCTAATGCTTTACTAAAATAAAAGAACTACAAAACCGGAGACAAGAATGTTTTCAACACAAATTTGATTATGGCTTTGACGTCTTTCGTTAAAAGAAATTGGAACCTTCGATAGAGTTTTTAATTGAAGTCTTTATCATATATATATTTATAAATTTTGTGATTTCTAAAGATGTTCTCACTTTCGGTCTCAAAGAAACACTTTTCAACACACTGTCCCATTACCTATGGTTTTGTCAAAATATTACACTTTTGGGGGAGAATTTCGGATTGTCTATTCGTGATCTTTCCATCTACATCAAACAACTGGCCATCACTCTGAAAATAAGAACAAATAAAATAAATCAATTTATGTACACTAAACACAGTAATAGTTCCAATTCTTTTCCTCCTTTTTTCCTTTCATACATGACTGCAGAAAGCTTGAACTGAATCGATTGGGAATTGAACACGATAAAGTCCTAAGATTTAAATAACATATCTATCTTCATAATTATGTACTAATGATAAAAAAAATGTTCCAAGGACTTGAAAATTTAGACCGTCACACTTAAAAGCTTAAGTGGTTAAAAAGAGCACACTTATTAACTTAGTTGTCTCTTCAAATGTCTCCTCACGTGCAGGCTGCATTCATTTTATTCATTGGTCAAACACGTAAAAATTTATATTTTATAATTGTGATAGTGAGACTCGAACTCAAGACCGATGCTTGCTCTGATACTATGTTGAAATGTGTGACCGTACCACCCAAAAGCTTTAGGTGATATGGTCACTAGGAGTGTTCAAACCGAACCGGAAAATCGCACCAAACCGAAAAATCAAATCAAACCATTTAAAAAATCCGACAAGGTTTGATTTGATTTTGTTTGGTATTGAGTAAAAAAATCGAACCAAACCAACATATAAATATATATATTTAAGACTTTATATTAAATTTTCTTTAAGAAAATGTTGAAATATTTGGGATCCTCTCATGTGTTAACCTTGAAAGCGTACATTAACGAAAAGTATTGTTAGACGACTAAGAAAACAACTATCATGTGTTACTAAAAATAAATCTCCCATTAGAAATGATCATATTGTACATATTGTATACGGTTAACGGGGACAAAGTTGCTAGTGGCCGACCGAAAACTGACACACAATAATAACCTGGGGAACTCTACCGATGGGACGTTTTGATCACTTCTGTTGCTTACGTTGGAGATGATGTCATGACAGGTCGAGGTAAAATCGAAGGTTCAATTCGTTTATTGTCATTAACTCCAAAAAATGAGGAGACTATCTATATACGGTTAACCCCCCC
>ML269550.1:15763-62462 GCA_005239495.1 Nicotiana undulata | reverse complement strand
CGCCCCGATTTTACTAATTAACCGAGACTAGAGGGATGGATCGAAGACCGAACTTCGCACAAAATTTCTCCTCCCTATATCCTTGTAATACTATCATCAAATGCCAATTATGCTATCCCTTGCTACGAGAGTACGGCAGGATGCCATCAACAAATACAATAACAAAAGAGTTATAACACGGCTGAATACACCGGCAATCAAATACATAGACGCTGATGGGGCATTGGTCATCTCAAAAGACATCACAGGAACTCGGAACATAACAGGAAAACCCACTTCACTCCACAACTAAACTACACGAGAGGTCCTTCAATACTCACAACTCGAAGCCATATTCTAGCTCAATACAGAAGTCAAATAATCAATGGTTCTTGCCACATCCTGCCAATTCATTTTAGTCACAATCAAACAACCTGAATACATCTAACTATCCGTTCACACTCACCATGTAGTCATCTAGTCACAAAGTTCCATCAATACGGACACAAACGGACATATAAGTATCCCAACACATGTGCTCACCCAAATGAAATCTCAACACTCAAGCCACAGACAAAATCCGGCCTCAAGTCCTTCCGACTGGCCCATTATTAACATGTTAAAAATCACATCTCACCCATGGAAGTCGCAAGCCGCCAACGCACAACTGATACCAAGCGCTCGCGTGCGCATTCGAATACATGAAAGGAATTCAAAGAGTTACGCTTTTGGCTGAATAAATGGATTCGCGCGATAAGAATTCGAGAATGTGGAATGTTTCCTAAGCGTTCTGCAGCCTCTCGAAGATAAGTACAGACGTCTACGTACCGATCCGCAAGACTCTACTAAACCTGCTCATGACCATTGAGTCCTATGTAACCTAGAGCTCTGATACCAACTTGTCACGGTCCCAAATCCTAACCGACCGTGATGGAGCCTATCGTGGAACTAGGCTAGCCAACACTCAAAATTTTCACATTCTTCTTTTCAAATATCTCAATTTATTTTCAGCAATCCATAACACGCATATAAATTTCGAAATCTTTAAACAAATCAATTAAGCTAACAGTCTACAAGTGTCCCCAAGACCCGCTGTCAACATGTCATGAGCATCTACGAAATAAACTAACTCTGCTATTGTCATAGAAAAAGTCTAGGAATAATATATTAATATTAAATAAGGAAGGGAAATGGAGAAGCTGCGGACGTTGGACAGCTACCTCGAAATCCCGTAAGTTGCTGATAATAAACTCGGATGACTACTGCTCCGAATGAATACCTGGATCTGTGCACAGAGGCACAAGGAGTAATGATGAGTACGCCGACTCAGTAGCAATGAAAATAAATCAAAGTCTGAGAAATAAGAAACACACAACACAGATACACCAATTCACAAAACAATAAAACATCAAGTCACCGTAAAGTATTCATCAAATACATAAGTTCGAAAACCAATTTCCAGAAATCCTTTCAAAATAGTATAATTTCAGTAAAACTCTCAGTAAAAATCATTTTGAAAAACGAAGTGAATCATAGTTCAAAAACTAAGTAAAATCATCATAAATCTGCCCCTCGGGCCATAATCATTTCTCGTAATAATTTCCCTCAGTATCAGCCCATCAGGCAACCTCACAGTCACTCAATATTAGCCCGTCAAGCAACCTCACAGTCACTCAATATTAGCCCATCAGGCAACCTCACAATCACTCAGTATTAACCCATTTGGCAACCTCACAATCACTCAATATCATCCCATCAGGCAACCTCACAATCACTCAGTATCAGCCCCGCAGGCAACATCACTTATTAGGTATTTGCGCTCACTGGGGGTGTGTACAGACTCCGGAGGGGCTCCTACAGCCCAAGCGCTATAACAAGCCACAACATGGCATAAATCACACACAATATTGTCCCGCAACCTCTCTCATATCACAACATCCTCACAATAATGGCCCACAACCTCACTCAGTCAGACACTCTCAACATGCCCTTCAAGCCATAAATATACCGGGTTCTCGACCCAAAAACAGTGTTTTATTTTCAATAAATAGTATCAAAATACTCTGAGTGTCAAAACAATTATCAAGAAACGACAGTGTGAAAATCATAACATATCAGTGAGAAAAATAGTAAAATCAGCCCTCAAGGGGTAAACAAATCGGCACTAGGCCCTAAACATGGCTTACAACCCAAAACATATCAAATATATATCAATACTATTAAGCATAGGCTTTAAAAATCGATTTCGCAACTCAATAGTTGCCTAAATAGGGAATATATATTTCCAAAGTTCCAACCTTTGCATTCCAAAACCCGTGAAAGGGTGCAAAGTCCGGCTGGGGTTTCATACCCTCAGAACTGGATTTAAAGACATTACTTACCTCGAACTAGCCCGAAAACTATTCCGCAATACGCTTGCCTTTCGAATCAACTTACGAATGCTCCAAATATACCAAGTTCAGATTTTTATCATCAAATTATTCATAAGGAATGAATTCCAATTGAAAAATATCGATTTTAAGCACAAAACCCGACCCCTGGGCCCGCGTCTCATAACTCAAAAATTATTATACCAAAATGTTCTTTGTCATCCCACGAGTCCGTACATATAAAGAACGCAAAAATCGGAGTTCGTTTGACCCTTCAAATCGACCCCTAAAGGTCTCAAAATCTCAAGCCCCAACCCCAACTTTTTCTACTGATTTTCATGAATTAAACACTGAGATTATGTTCCTTAATCACCCAAAATCAAGTTTTAAGGTCCAAATTACTTACCTCTATGAAGAACATTGATTTTCCCTCTTCAAAATCGCCTCAAAAGCTTCTTCCCGTTCAAAAATTATGTTAAAAGGTCTAATGGTCGCGGAGGGTTTATTTTTATACTGCCCAGGTAATTATGCACTGCGATCGTGGAAAGACCCTCGCGATCGCGAAAAGATCCTCGCGATCGCGAAGTGAAATTTTCCACAGAACCTCAAATACCCTACGCTATCGCAAAGCCTCACACGCGACCGCGATTCACAGAACCTCAACCCCACGCAGTCGCAACCCTACGCACGCGATCGCGAAGAACAAGTAGACTCTCTCCTTACGCGCCTATAATCCCTACCCGATCGCGAGCAAGGCCACGCGATCGCACTGCCCTAGCCTGCCAAGATATGCGATCACAGACACACTTACTCAATTGCATAGAACAATTTTACCTGCCTCCCACTTTACTCTACGCGATCGCGATGAACAACCCACTGTTGCACTAACACCAGAAAAATAGCAGACTTTGCTAAGGCCAAAGTGCCCGTTAACTACCCGAAATCAATCCCGAGCCCCTTGGGACGCCAACCAATTATACCAACACATCACATATTATCATTCAAACTTAGTTGCACCGTCGGAACACCAAAACTAACATCAAAACACCAAAATCACGTCGGATTCAAGCCTAAGAACTTTGAAATTTCTAAAATCCACCAACGATGCCGAAACTATCCAAAACAACTCTGATTGACCTGAAATTTTGCAGACATATCCAAAATGACATTACTAACCTGTTCCAACTTCTAGAATTCCATTCCGAACCCGATAGCCTATTTTCCACCGCCGACCAAAAATCACCAAAAACTAACTTTCGCCAATTCAAGCCTAATTCTACACCGGACATCACAAAATTATTCTGAACATATTCCTAAGTCCCAAATCATCTAACGAAGCTATCTGAACCTTAAAATCTGCATTCCGAGGTCGTTTACCAATAAGTCAACGTCTCAGTTGACTTTTCCAACTCTAAGGCTATTTTTAACGACTAAGTGAGTAAATTCTCATTACAACCAATCCGATTCCAAGCGTACCAACTCTAACACATCAATAACAGTATAACCAACCTATGACAAGTCAATAACAGTAATTATAATGCAATTTCTATGGAACGACCGACCAGATCGTTACAATATCAAAGCAATATAACATTCTTTCTTGCTTATATTCTCTTGATTCATTAGTTTGCTTTATACTTCATTACCTTAATATCAGTCAGTTCGAGGGTACACTAGCTCGAGGGATGAATTGCATTTCAACACTGGTTTGCTTTACTTTACTGTTATTAATCATCGTATTTATCAATTAATATTACGTGTAATTGCGTGTCCTTATAACCACTTATAAGTTTAATTGTTGTCCGATTTTAAGGGTAAACAGTTTGGCGCTCACCGTGGGGCTAAGGATAATAGTGATTGCATGGTATTAATTCTCATAACACACACACTACTTTACGTTTGTTCTCGTAAGTGTTTTTGATTTCAGGATCAGCATGTCGAACTCACATGCAGCACCCGCACACGCCGACAACGGCCTTATTTTCATGGAGAAAATGACAATATAGCCTCCCCAGGGATCGAAGTGCCTCACGCTGACCTCGAGGGAGTACCAATTGCAAATCTCGTCGATGTCAGTTCACATGTCGCCCTAAATGCAAATCTGGGCGTTGATCCCAAAAGTAACGTATGCAGGGAAGTTCGATCAGGTGGTCGAGGTACGTAGGGCAGAGAAGACAGCGGAGTCAGTATTCAATTGATATTTGAAATGTTACAGGTTTAACAAGTTGTTATAGCGCAACTACAAAATCAGAGCCGTGCACCGAGTGGGGTCGAATCGAGCCCTCACTAGAAGGTGTTTACAAGGTCCTGTACCGGATTAATGCAAGGTCACTTGCAGATTCCTTCGTCAAAGCACACGCCAGAGCAATAAAGGTGGCGACTAGAAAGTCGGACCTCTTCAAAGTGAAACATAAGGACAACAAAATGTTAAGGGAATTTGTATCTCGCTTCCAGATGGAATGCATGGACCTACCCCCAGGTCGCAGTTGATTGGATTGTACAAGCCTTTACTCAAGGTTTGAACATACGAAGTTCAATAGCATCACGGCAGCTAAAGAAGAATTTAATTGAGTATCCAGTCGTGACCTGGGCCGATGTGCATAATCGATAGCAGCCGAAAATCAGGGTTGAGGATGATTAGTTGGGGACCCACTCCGGTTCCGTTTATCCAAATAGGACCATCAGCCGAATTCAAAGGGACATTGACAAAGAACCTCGATCGAACAGAGATTCGTATCTACCATACGGTGCAGATTGTAGAAATAATGGTCCAGTACGTAACCTCGTTCGAAGTGATTGAAGGAATGATCGAGGACAGAGCTCCCGAGGGATCATGAGTAAAAATTGCTTCGATAAACATGTCGAGCCCACAGAAGCACCACGATTATCGGAATACAACTTCAGCATTGACGCATCATAAATTGTATTAGCCATTGGACGGTTCAAAGATACTAGATGGTGTTGATATATATATATATATATATACACCTTCAAAATAGTGCATGAGCATCAACAAGTATTTTTTCATATTTTTTGTAATTTTTAAAAGCTGTTAATCGATTTACTCTTGTATTTTATTATGTAAATAATTGTTAGTTGCATCACAAACAATTTATAATGATTTATTATTTAATTTTCTTTCATTTATATCCATATTAGGCCTTAAATATTTTACGCATAATTATATTTGTACCTTTAGGTTATAATTGCAATATTTTGCAATAATAGCCACATATATGCATAATTACCTTATTTACACAGAAAAGTGACTTTTTATATTTTTAACATGTTCAATAATTATTTTAAATCATTTTTATGCACAAATAACATTTTTTATTTTTTATTAATTAATTTTATGAATTATTTTATTAATTTAATCGGGTATTTAAAACCTAACCCCCTTTTCTAATTAATTTTACGGACCTAGCCCAGTTATTCACATCACACCAACCCAATACCTAACCCAGACCCATATCCGTCAGACCCAGACCCAGACCCATTTAAAACAAACCGACCCAAGCCCCTTGTAAAATCCCAGTCGTTGATCTCAGAAGATCAACAGCTCCTAATTAATTCCCCCCTTTAACTATACTAACGCCTAAACCTAAATCATTCTCCCCAACCCGCCGTCATTGAATCCTCTTGTCTCTTCCCTCTCACCTCTCAAACTCTAACCTACCGTCACCATTTCCCTTCGATTCCTGCCAGAAATGGAATCATTTGTTGATTCCTTGCCTTATTTGGCCTTACTTATTTATCTATTATCCGTCTTTGATGTTACTTAAACTTATTTACCTCAAATGGAAAGTGTATATCAAGAGACTCGAACCAGATCCGGTCCAAAATCTCTTATATTTTGGTTATTCCCATCTGTGTTCATCCCAATATCTGTGAGTACAAATATTTTTCGTATCTTTCAATTAGGGTTTTGGATCTCTGGTTCAAACTAGATTTGGTTCATTTTTGTTCGCTTTAATGTTATTATTTACCTTGTTACTCGTCGAATCTGTCTATTTTTGTTGAATCTTTTACTTACCCTAAAATTAGGGTGCAGATCTTTCCAGATCTGAAATGATTTTTATTTTTTGTTTTAGTATTTTTCCTTTAATGTTTCAGTATCTCTATCTCTGTGTTTTATAGTTTCTTTACTATTTCTGACCGATTTTATTTACCCTAAAATTAGGGTTTTGATTTTAACAAATTTCGCCAAATCTGTTTCAGCCTTTAATCTGTGTATCTATTATGGTTTTCCTTTATTATTTCTTAATGATTTTACTTACCCTAATTATTTTCGTCTATATGTCTTTATATTTCTGCCTATTTTTACTTATATTAAATTTAGGGTTTTTCGATATTAAATTATTTTTCCTTTAATGTTTTTATTTGTCTGTCTCTATGATTCTTGTCGTTAATTGTTGATTAATTTTATTTGCCCCAAAATTAAGACTTTGAAATCTTTAATAAGATTTCAGTCTTTCCTTTTTTGTGTAGTACTGGTATTTCTTTATTTTCGTTCGATTTACCTGTTCTTGCCTTATTTGGTCCGGCATTTGGTTGTTAACTTATTCTATTTTCCTTAACCTAAGTGGTACTAGCCTGATTTTATGCCACTATGTTCTGTTAATTGATTGAAGCTGACTTTAAATTGATTCTAGAATTATTTCCAATCCTTATTTGTCTATGACTGACTTATTACCTTATTTGACTGTCTCATTGAGTACTATTTAAACCCCTTCCCCATTCCCCATTAGGACAAGACCGGAACTCTCATTTTTACTCACTAAAAACTTAAGCTCTCTTTGTTCTCTCTTGTTCTGATTTCTGTACTAAGTGGTTATTGTTTGGCCGGCTGAAAGCCAAGGCCAAATTACTTTGGAACTTAACTGCTATTGCACATTTACTTGCTTTCTTCTCAACTGGTATGCCATAACCTTTGCAATTTCATTCTCTATGATTTGTTTGACAAGCCTGTTTCAATTCCTAACATGATTATGTCTTTTATATGACAATTTTATAATACTGTTAACTTAAGACTAAGTTATTTCGAATAACAGGAATTCTCTCATAAGTTAGTTTAAGGTTTAATATGTTTCATGCATTATTTGTCACTTCTACACCTGTTCTAAACTTTGCAAGACACTATAAGCATGTAATCAAATATGTTTGTTGCCTAACTCATCTGCCATATCTGTCTATTTCATGTACCTGGCTAACGTAGTTGTTCTGCCTAATGGTTTCTGTGATTAAACAATGCTTGTCATAAGTCCAGTATGATTAGTTAGCTTAATCATATTTCAACATATTTGAACTATGTGCTAAGTATGAACCTTGTTTGCTTCCTGGTGCAGTTCTGCCTGCAACTCTGTGTTCTAAACTTTCTGTCTTCTGAAATCAAACTGTTTTGAAACCTGGACCTTCTCCCTGCTATGTACTGATTTCAAAGCCCCACACCTAGTCATTTAGGTTCTCAACCACTCTAGTGTGAGAACTTCCTAGGGTCCACTTGAGACTCCTTTGAACTCTGACACACTGGAGATTGGTTTTCCAATCTCTTCAACTATCTTCTGAATTTGGTTCCAGTGTGAGCATTGCCTTGGGTACCTTGAGGCCCTTGGGAACTTTGACACACTGGAATTTGGTTCTATTGTGCTATGAATCCCTATGATGTGCTTCAAGGTGGATATGGTTGGACGGCATGGTTCCCAGGTTTATTTGGGCCTACGAAGGCACCCTATAGTGTAATTGTTACCATTATGTAATTCATTTGATATTCTGGGCTGTAATAATCTCTGTAATAACAGATTTGGGGTTAATTAGTGTCGCGCCCCTCTTTTTTTTCCTTTTTTCAGCGGAGTCAGGGTTTTGACATTCTTTGGGACAACTCATTTCCTTTTGGGAAAGGGGTATAGAAATTGAAGAGTCACCACCAACGATTTTAAGGTGCGTTAGGGCACCTATTGCAAATAACTCATATAAACTGATTTGCGTTACCAGAGATCGGGTAAGGGCTTGAAATTACCTTGAGGGGAAGGTGTTAGGCACCACTCGAGGTCCACAACGGTGGGTCCCGGCCAAACGCATTTTGTGAATTAGTCATTAAGCAAATAAAGCATTTTAAGCACATATAGATTATTAAAAAAAATAAGAACAAAGGAGTTCCTAGGTTTATTAGCCTATAGGATCACATTTATGCAATACCCGGTAAACTTTCCTCAATTAGAGGGGTTACACGTGGCATTAGCGCACAAGTCATCATATCCTTTACTACCCAATTACCCTCCCCTAGTGGTTATAGAAGCGATTTTAATTAAACGTACTCTATGTGTGCATTACCCGTCCCTTACTTATGGCCCTGTAGGTGTTTAGGACCTCTAATTAAGGTAGTTCTAGACTCTCCTAAGGTGCTTAAAAGGAGAAAATATAAGCGACAATTAAAACACGTAGGACTACCAGGTAAAGGAACAATTAAGGGGGCTCACATTTACCTTCACAAATAAGCTAGCAATTGCACGTCTCAAACAGCAACATTTTAAACACCTTTGTTTTAAAACTCCTATAGCAGGATATTTAGGTGAACATGAAAACAGAACATATGCAGCATTTTTTAAAGCAAAGCAGTGGAGACCTAATCAGTTTGCCTACTGACTTTAGGGCTTGCTGAATCTAGGCAGTTCACAAATAGTTAAGCAAAGCTTGGTTTTACGATTTGTAAGATTTAAATTATCCTACATGCTTGCCGAGGCGTGGATCTGAAATGTCCTATAACATGATATCTCATTGAAATCAGAGTCTTAATAAACTAATAGACGATTTAAAACAAGCAGTTTGGTTCATTGTGTCCTAAGAGCATGTTGTCTAGGTGCTGAACATTACAGAACTGATTTTTATACACATTTATCTCTATTACATGATATCTAGGTGTTGGAACTACTTTTAAACTTATTCTTATGGACATGGTTGCTACTGTTTTTATACGATATAGGCATGATATTTAGGCGAATGCAATAAAAGTCCTGATCATGATTTCTAATGCAAGTAGACAAGCATCATAGTCCTAAGAGCATGATTTCTACCCGATTTCCCCACAAAATATATAGAAATCCCTCTCTTTTTACTAATATCCCCAATATCTATTTACAAGAATTATTTATTACAGGCCATACAATAAATGAATTACAGAATAAATAATCTTATGCTATAGGGAGCTTGAATAGGCCCAAAGTAAACCTGGAAGAACCAGGCCTTTAAATAGTCCAAAGTACCATATCTCATAGTGTCCAATAGAGAGTATCCTGGTGCGTCATAGTTCCCAAGGGCCTCAGGGACCCCAATGCTCACACCAAGATCATTAAAGAGAAGTAGTTTTTGTGCAGTGTGGAAGGGCCAGCCCCAGTGTGACAGAGTTTGGAGAAATCTCATGGATTCCTAGGCAGTACACACACTGGAGGGGCAGAATCCTAAGTATTCTAAGAGTAGAAGTGGGAGTGATAGAGATAGTGGAAACAGTTTTAGGAAAACATTTCAGGAGTAAAACAGTTCAGAAGTGAGAGTAGTTTAGAAGTAAATTATTTAGGACTGAAAATAGTTTAGAGGTGAAACATATTAGGAGTGAAAACAGTTTGGAAACATTCTAAGAGAAGGTTCAACAAACAACAACAAGTAGAAACACAATCACAAGCTTCATATTGCCCAGATTCAACTCAGTTTGTTAATTAATTCTAGGTGAACATATGGCATGCTGAGAACAAACAATTTACACAAAGGGAGCAGGGGTTGGGAGCACAGGAAGCCTGAATCAAGAGCACATAAGAAGAAGGTGATATGAAAGCATGATATTTAATAGGGACATATAGCAGGCAGGGATAGATTAGCATTCTACAATAACCAAGTCCACAACAACATAACATACTAACCTAGAGTCTAGACAGGAACTGCATAGGTCTAACAACCATACTCAATGCTAAAGTAGTTATGCTAACATAGAACCAATAGACAGTAAAACATAGAAGCTAAATGTAGGAATGGTCATGCTAGAGAGGACAGGGGTTACACAGAATTAGTCATGCCAATTGAAGTCAATTAGACAAAATAAGAGTCTGAGACACAAAGTGAGCATGCTGGTTGAAGGCAGTAAACAGGAAAGACTGAAATACTCACATTGAAGTACACATGCTGATTAAATCAATAAACAAGAAAGAGCGAAACTTAAACATGCTGATCAAAGCGGTAAACACAAAAGAATATAGAATTAAGTACATGAGCAATTAGATAGTACAAAAGAGACATGGACATTAACAGAAATAGAGCAACAGAGAATCATATAGGTTCAAACTTTATAATGACATTAGAGATAGAAACATACCAGTTAAGGGAAGCAAAACAAAAGGTAAAGTAGTCATGATTCAACAGTCTAGCCTTGTCTTCCAGCCGGCTAGACAAGCAATGTGCACAAGTAGCAGAGAGATGAGAACAAAGTATGTGTGTTTCTGTGAACTGTTGTTCGTGTCTTGAAGAGGTAGAATGAGAGTGTATATATAGCAGTTAGGGAGTACAAAAATAAGATAAAGGAAATCACAGTTCAATCAATTTAAATCAATCAGCCAATTATGGAATCAATTCCTATAGAGAAATCCGGAAAAGGGCCCCTTTAATTGGGGAGAGTCAGTTAACGGTCAGAACTAGGGTTCAACTAAGGTAAGAAATCAATATCATACCATATAAGGAGTCAGTCAAATCCCAAACCGTACTAATAACTAATTAATGCGAGTATAATTAGTCAAGGTCACAAATAAGGAAACAAGTAAAAATCCCAACAAATACTGATTTAACAGGACAATTATTCGAATTCCTAATACGAATCAATCAGTAAAAATCTCAAAGAATACTGATTTTAATAAGAAAGATTGTTCAAATCCCTAATAAAAATCAATCAAGTAAAAATCCCAAAGAATACTGATTTCAACATGAAAAATTGTTCAAATCCCTAAATAGAATCAGTTAATATGACTGGTTCACAGAAATAAACATAATAAAGGAAGAAATTCGAAGAAATCAGTGTCAGAAACATAAACATTTGGGGTTTAAGAATATACATGGCAATCAGTCAAGATAGTGAAGAACAATTAGTTTAAACACTGAAAAGTTAGAAAAACCTTTGAAGAAAAGTCTAGGACGAACCCTAACTTCAGAAAGAGTGAATAAAATCGAAGCAGCTAACTAAAACAAAATATTTTCAAGGGAAAGCACCCGATAATACTCGAATCATTTCAAATCTACAAAAATCGGAACAGATTTGAATAATAATGAAACTAGGGTTTTTAAAAATAGTAGAGATAAAGAGACTCGGTCAAAAACCCATAGATTCAAACTAAAAATAGGAGAAAATTTGTACTCACAAATGAGAATGGCCCTAGACAGGCTAGTAAACAAGTTTCAGACAAGAACTAGGTTGAATCTCCATGAGATTCTTCTAAGGATCCATGTAATCAAACAGCCAGGATGTATAGAAGGTCGATAATGGTTGGAGAATGCACGGAAACTCCATAGACAGGAGCTTCTCGCTGGTGACGGCGATTAGGGTTTATGTTGAGTAGAGAGAGAATGGAGAGATTAGGGGACACGATTACGGCGGAATGAGNGGGGGGGGGGGGGGGGGTTAGGGTTGGTTGTTGAATTAAAATGGTAAGAAGTGTTGTGGACCGTTGATCTAAAAGATCAACGTCCACGATTAAACAGGGTTATTGGGTCGGGCAGGTATAGATTGGGCCTGAGGTTGAAATTGGGCTGGTATTAAAGGGCTTGGGTTGATATTAAGGGGTTAAGTCCGAAAAATTAAAGGAATTAAAAAGTCTATTTGTTAAATACCCAATCAATTAATAAATAATTTGTAAAAATAATTAACAAATTGTAAAAAATGATTTTCATGCATAAAAATATTTTAAAATAATTACTCAATATTTTAAAAATACAACAAGCTGTTTTCTGGTAAAGTAATATAATAATGCGTGCATGGGCTATAATTGCAAAGTTATTGCAATTATAATCAAAAATGCAAAAGTGGTTACTTATGAAATAATTTAAGCTTAGTATTGGTATAAATAGTAAAATTAAGCCATGAGATTGTTATAAAGTCATTTGTAATGCAATTTATTAATTATTTATATAATAAAAATATTGGGATAAAATAATAATAAAAAATGCAGAAATTATGAAAAATATTAATTTATGCTAATGCATAGTTTTGGAGGTACATATGCATTTTGAAAATATTATAGGAAAAAACTGGGTATCAACAATTAGTAAAAGCTGAGGTGGGGGGGGGGGAGGCTCTTCTTATTTTCTTTACCAAACTGGGTAGAAATCATGCCTATAAGATTCAACCATGCTGTTAATTATGCCCACTGTTTAAGTTCTATAATATGCTTAGAAATCCTGCCTATAGAATTTTTGTTTTAATTATGTGGTTTACATTTGCAAAAATTAGAAATCCTGACTATAGGACTTCCGTTTTATATTCTGCATTCACATTGCATGTCATAAATCCAGCTCATAGGATCCTCCAATCCAACAAATGTGAATTAGTGACCATGCATATAGGACCTTGTTGTTTGAGTTAATTGTCCTTCCTGGCAATCTGTTTAATTTCTGCTTATACACAGTTAATAGATATCATGCTTATAGGATAAACAATTAGCCTCACGCCTAGAGATCATGTCTACCGGATAAAAAGGTCAATTTCAAACCTAGAAATTATGCCTATAGGTTTTAAGTCAATTCAACAATAAAAACCAGGCCTATATGACTAAAATCAGTTTCAGTAACTAAAAATCATGTCTTAGGATTTAAATCAATAACGCGCTTAGAAATCATGCCTAGATTGAAAATAAAACCTACTGTTGTGTATTAAAATCACTATTCATCTAGAAGTCTTGTCTATAAGTTTGTAATTAATAAGTTCGGAGAAATCATGCCTATAGGATCCTGTTGGTCGATTCTGAATTCAATCACTTAGGCAATATATCTGTAGGACTTAATAATGATTATGAGGTTACAATTGTCATACATTACTGCCTGAAGTACCCAGATTCATGCTGGATAAAATCAGTAGGCAAACAAATAGGTCTTAATTCTTGCCGTAATAAAACTTCCTCTGCACTCTGTTTTTTCACATAGATATCCTGCCTATAGGATTCCAAAGTTAATAAAGTTTGTTGATTCAATTGCGTGCTTTTGTTGTCTATGTGTGGAGGTCATTGTGACCCCATATTTGTTCCTTATCTGAAAGACCTATTTGTTCTTGTTTGTTGCCTAGATTTCACATTTTTAAGTAACATAGTTTGGTTTAGAACTATCCCAAATAGAGGTCCTAATACCTCCGGGGCCATAGGTAAGGGACGGGTAGTGCACGCATAAGGAACGAGTTAGAAACTACTATAACACTTAAGTAACAACTTAAATATAGTAATTAGGTAGTAAGGAGATGATAGTGTGATGACCCAAAAGGTCATCCTGTGTAAAATTAATTATGACTGTGTTCCGAGGCCTTGAAAGCCTCCGTCTATCTCACCTCGATGTGCGTGTGAATTAATTGAATAAAGTTGACGTTGGTTAAAAATTTTGTTAAACAAACCCGGACCCGTGATTGGACGGTCCCGGAGGGTCCGTAGGAAAATATGGGACTTGGGCGTATGCCCGGAATCGAATTCCGAGGTCCCAGGTCCGAGAAATGAATTTTTAAAGAAAATTATTTTCTGAAAATAATAAAGGCTTTTGAAAACGAATTTTGATGTGAAACCCATGTTACCGGACCCCGTTCCCCTAAATAAGACTTCCCATAGCGGCTTCTTGTGATTTGTGACTTGCGGGGACTAGTGGTTCAGAATTTGGAAGTGCTTTGAGCAGTATAGGAACACTTGGTTCCTTAAGGTTGGCCTATTTGGCCAAGTTTGACTTCGGTCAACATTTTGAGCAAACGACCTCAGAATCGAGTTCCGACAGTGTTCGTAGCTCCGTGTGATTATTTTGGACTAGGGTGTATGTTCGGAATGGGTTTACAATAACCCGGGAGAGTTTCGGTGCCCAATATAGAAATAAGGATTTCCTTAAATTTGAAATGTGGTTTGGAACGTGATTTTATGTTATCGAGGTCCGAATGTGATTCCGAGACCGGGAATAGTTCTGTTATGTCATTTATGACTTGTCTGAAAATTTGATGTCATTCCGATCTGTATAGGTCGGTCCGGCGAATTTTTATAGAAATAAAGAACTTGAAGTTTCTTAAGTTATGGTTTTAGGGGTTTTGGGGTGTGATTTTGAGATTTAGCGTTGTTTTGGTGTTTCGAAGTCTCGAGCGAGTCCGTATTATGATTTAGGACTTGTTGGTATATTTGGACGGGGGCTCGGGTGGGCCCAGGTGCCTCCCGGACACTAAACAGGGCTAAAAACCAGCTAAAATAGCTGCTGGTCCACCTGTTTCTGTTGTGACCGCAGGTGCGAATGCCCAGTCGCAGGTGCGGGACCGCTCCTGCGGTCCCAAGCATCGCAAGTGCGACCCTAGGTGAGGTCCCCCATCCTCGCAGGTGCGGACAAAAGTCTGCAGGAGCGGAAACTTCATATTAATGATCCTTAGGCTATGGGTGAGTGATTCCTTCGAGAATTTTCGGGATTCGAGCGTGCGGGCCCGGGGTCGAATTTTGGTATTTTTGGAAGGATGATAGAAAATGTATAATTAGGCTTTGGAATCTGTTTATTGAGTAATTATTGATGTTAATAAATCAATTATGTCTAGATATTATCGATTCTGAGTTGGATTCGAGAGGAAAGGCTGTGATTGAGGCTTGACTTGCATTTTGGAGCCGAGGTAAGTGTTTGGCCTATCCTTAGCTTGAGGGAATAGGTATAGAGTATTATTTGCTATGTGTAATTCATGTCCAACGTATAGATGAGGTGACGAGTACCTATATGTTGTGGTCAAGCATGCTCGTGGGTCAAATGTGATGAATCATACCGTGTTCTTAATATTCTCTGTACTATGAGTAATTGGTGATTTAGAAGCGATACAATGATGTTGTTTCATGACGTGGGAAGTTATTGAGTTATTTGTTCAGTTTGAGGCTTTTACTGTTGAAATTATATCTCTGAGCGAGTTTGGTTATAGCTGAGTC
Organism: Nicotiana undulata; assembly: GCA_005239495.1. Classification (NCBI taxonomy): domain Eukaryota; kingdom Viridiplantae; phylum Streptophyta; class Magnoliopsida; order Solanales; family Solanaceae; genus Nicotiana; species Nicotiana undulata. The sequence goes on along the minus strand of ML269550.1, from coordinate 46,951 downwards.
CCTTGCCGGGACGATAGAATTTGATTGAGTATTTCTGTACACTTGAGATTTCTTATTGTTAGTTTTCACAGTATATGGTTGTTTTATATTATTTATCGCACGACAGGACATGCCATGCCGATTGTTTATTATTTATCGCACGAAGGGACATGTCGTGCCGATTGTTTATTATTTATCACACGAGGGTACATGCCGTGCCGATTGTTTATTATTTATCGCACGAGGGGACATGCCGTGCCGATTTGTTTATTATTTATTTCACGAGGGGACATGCTGTTACGATTGTTTATTATTTATCCCACGAGGGTACATGCCGTGCCGATTGTTTATTATTTATCGCACGAGGGGACATGCCGTGCCGATTTTTTATTATTTATCGCACAAGGGGACATGCCGTGCCGATTTGTTTATTATTTATTTCACGAGGGGACATGCTGTTCCGATTGTTTATTATTTATCGCACGAGGGGACATGCCGTACCGATTGTTTATTATTCATACACGAGGGGACATTCTGTGTCGAGTGATCTTACTATTTATGCACGAGGGGACATTCTGTGCCGAGTGATTGCAAGAGTATGCACGAGGAGACATACCGTGCCTGTTGTTGTTCATTACCTGTTCTAAGACGTTAAATTCCTGGTTTTACTTTCACATTTCAGTTATCACCATGTTCTACTGTGCTAGTATTTGTTGCCCCTTTTATCCCCAGCATGTTCTCCCCGTATCTGTTTTACTTGTTTATTTTCGTCGATATTTTCCTGTTATAATATAGAATTGCACAAGTATGTATATTGTTGTCGGTCCTAGCCTCGTCACTACTTCGTCGAGGTTAGGCTCGGCACTTACTCAGTACATGGTGTCGGTTGTACTGATGCTACACATGCACTTCTTTATGTTGTGCAAACTACGCAGACGAACCCGGTGGACAGTGACGGAGGGAGCATTCCATCAGTCCATTCAGGAGACATCGAGGTAGACCCGCAGACGTTCGTGGGCCTTGGCGTCACCTTCTACCATTCTCTTTCAGTTATGTCTTATCTTATAGTTTCAAAGACAGTCATATGTACTTATTTTCAGACCATAGTATTTAGCAATCTCATAGATAGTTTGTGAGTATGTGACACCAGTTCTGGGTTATATTTATGGGTTTTATTTCGAAGCTTGCTATATTATTTGGAATTTAGTTAACTTTCATATTGTTGACCACCGTTGCCTTAGTTATTTTGTTCATTTTAGTTGTTAATGAGTTTATTTAGTTCAAACGTTGGCTTGTCTAGCGGGTTCAACGTTAGGCGCCATCACGGCCTGAAGGTGGGATTTAGGGTCGTGACAAGTTAGTATCAGAGCACTAGGTTGCTTAGGTCTCACAACTCACGAACAAACTTGGTAGAGTCTGAGGGATCGGTACGGAGACGTATGTACTTATCCCCCAGAGGCTGCAAAGTTAGGAATAACTTTACATCTTTCATTCTCTGTCATGCCAGTTGAATTCTAAATACTAATTGAGTCTCTATTTTACTCTCTCGCAGATGGCGAGAACGCGTGCTTCCTCATCGACTGATCAGCAGCCTGATCCTTTTATTGCAGCTCCTACAATGGGCCGAGGCCGTGCTAGATGCTGAGGCAGGGGCAGGGTTCAGCCTAGAGCAGCAGCTCCATTAGAGGACCCACAGGTAGACTTTGCCGGTGAGGTTCCTACTCAGACAGTCCCAGTTGGACCAGCTCAGGTCCTAGAGGGGTTCATTGCCACCCCAGTGCTTCAGGACGCTCTAGTCCTCTTAGTGGGACTCATGGAGAATGTGGCTCAGGTCGGTCTTCTTCCTACTGCACTAGCTGGATCTCAGGTTGGGGGAGGGACCCAGACTCCTGTTATTCATATGCCAGAGCAGTTTGCCACTCAGTTCCAGACTCCGGCACCTCAGACAGCCGGATTAGTTCAGCCGGGTATTGTGGCACCAACAGTTTAGGGAGCAGCCATGTCAGCAGACGCTCTATGGAGGTTGGATCGGTTCACCAAGTTATTCATTACTACATTTACTGGTGCACCATCAGAGGATCCCCGGGATTATTTGGACAGTTGTTATGAGGTTCTTCGGAACATGGGCATAGTGGGATCCAATGGAGTTGACTTTGCTACTTTTATTCTTTCCGGCACCGCCAAGACTTGGTGGACAGATTACTACTTGACCAGACCAGCTGGGTCTGCACCTCTGACTTGGGCTCAGTTCTTGGGGAAGTTCCTTCCAATTACTCAGAGAGAGGATCTTCGGAGGCAGTTTGAGCGTCTCCACCAGGGCTCCATGTTCGTCACTCAGTACGAGACCAGGTTCATTACTCTAGCCAGGCATGTTATTATGATACTCCTCACTGATCGGGAGAGGGTTCGGAGATTTATTGAGAGATTAGCCCAGCCTATCAGACTTCAGATGGCCAGGGAGACGAGTACTGGTATCTCCTTTCAGGATCCAGCCGATGTGGCCAGACGGATTGAGATGGTATTATCCCAGGGTGGTGGTCTGGGGTCTGACAAGAGACCTCGTCATTTCGGACGATTCAGTGGTGCCTCATCTAGAGGCAGAGATTCCTTTGGCAGAGGTCATCCCCCTAGGCCTTATAAGTCGGCACTCCAGGTATCCCGCAGTGCACCATCAGCTCCCATCAGTGCACCGCCGATTCAGAGTCTTCAGGGTGGTCATTCTAGTCGTTAGGGACAGTTCCAGGAACCGTATTCTCACCAGCCGAAGTCTTGCTACACTTGCGGTGGTATGGGGAATATTTCCAGGTTTTGGCCCCGAGGTTTTGGTGGTTCTCAGTATCAGGGGTCCCGTGCCATGGTTCCAGCATCAGGTGCACCCTCTCCTCTCAGCCAGCTAGGGGTGGTCGTGGTGCTAGAGGTGGAGGTCAGACTCATAGAGGTGGAGGCATGTCATGAGAGTTAGGGGTCAGCCCGTAGCAGGTAGACCCACAGATGTGCAGGTTGGAGGGGCTCCTCCCCATTGCTATGCTATTCCGGCCAGGCCTAAGGTTGAGGCCTCTGACGCAGTTATCACAGGAACTGTATCAATTTGCAGCCGAGATGCTTCGGTATTATTCGATCCGGGTTCTACCTTCTCTTATGTGTCTTCATATCTTTCCCCTTATTTGAGCATGTCCCGTGATTCCCTAAGTTCTCCTGTATATGTGTCTACCCCGGTGGGTGATTCTATTGTGGTAGATCGAGTCTATCGTGCTTGCTTAGTAGTTATTGGTGGTATGAAGACTCAGGTTGATATTTTTCTTCTGGATAAGGTGGACTTTGACGTTATATTGGGGATGGATTGGCTATCTCCCTATCATTCTATTCTGGACTGTCACGCCAAGACAATGACCTTGGCCTTGCTAGGTGTGCCTTGCTTGGAGTGGAGAGGGACTCCTAGCCATTCTACTAGCAGAGTTATTTCATATATGAAGGCGCGAAGCATGGTCGAGAAGGGTTGTTTGGCCTATCTGGCCTATGTTCGTGATTCTAGTGCTGAGGTTCCTCCTATGGATTTTGTGCATGTGGTTCGTGAGTTTCCAGAAGTTTTCCCTGCTGACTTGACGGGTATGCCACCCGACAGGGATATTAACTTTTGTATTGAGGTGGCTCAGGGCACTCAGCCCATTTCTATTCCGTCGTATCGTATGGCCCCTCCAGAGTTGAAGGAATTGAAGGAGCAGTTGTAGGATTTGTTGGATAAAGGCTTCATTAGGCCTAGTGTTTCTCCTTGAGGTGCTCCAGTGTTGTTCATTAAGAAGAAGGATGGCTCAATGAGGATGTGTATTGACTAACGACAGCTGAATAAGGTTACTATTAAGAATAAGTATCCTCTGCCAAGGACTGATGATCTATTTGACCAGATTCAGGGTGCTACGGTGTTTTCCAAGATAGACTTGAGGTCTAGTTACCACCAGCTGAGGATTAGGGGGTCTGATGTTCCTAAGATGGCCTTTCGCACTCGTTATGGGCATTATGAGTTCTTGGTGATGTCATTCGGGTTGACAAATGCCCCCGCTGCTTTTATGGAGTTGATGAACCGGGTGTTCAGGCCTTATTTGGACTAGTTCGTTATTGTTTTCATTGATGATATATTGATATACTCTCGCAGCCGAGAGGAGCATGAGCATCACCTTAGAGTCGTCCTCCAGACTCTGAGGGATAGTCAGTTGTATGCCAAATTCTCCAAGTGTGAGTTTTGGTTGAGTTCAGTTGCATTTCTAGTCCACGTGGTTTCGTCAGAGGGTATTAAGGTGGATCCCAAAAAGATTTCAGCAGTTAGAGATTGGCCTAGGCCCACTTCAACAACAGAGATTCGGAGTTTCTTGGGCTTAGCAGGTTATTATCGCCGATTTGTGGAGGGCTTTTCATCTATCGCAGCCCCGATGACCAGGTTGACCCAGAAGTGTGCTCAGTTTAGGTGGTCTGATGAGTGTGAGGTGAGCTTTCAGAAGCTCAAGACAGCCTTGACCACGGCACTAGTGTTAGTGTTGCCCACAGGTTCAGGACCGTATACCATGTATTGTGATGCTTCACGGGTTGGGCTTGGTGCAGTGTTGATGCAGGATGGCAAAGTTATAGCCTATGCATCTCGTCATTTGAAGATTCATGAGAAGAACTATCCAGTTCATGATCTGGAGGTTGCAGCTATTGTTCATGCATTGAAGATTTGGAGGCACTATTTGTATGGGGTGGCATGTGAGGTGTTCACGGATCATAAGAGTTTACAATATCTATTCAGTCAAAAGGAGTTGAACATGAGGCAGAGAAGGTGGTTAGAGTTACTGAAGGATTATGATATTACCAATATTTATCATCTGGGGAAGGCCAATGTGGTAGCCGATGCTTTGAGCCGGAAGTCAGTCAGTATGGGCAGTCTAGCTTATTTATCAATCGGGGAGCGACCTCTTGCGTTGGATGTTCAGGCTTTAGCAAACCGATTTGTGAGGTTGGAGGTTTCTGAGACTGGCAGTGTGTTGGCCCATACCGTGGCCCATTCTTCGTTGTATGATCATATTCGGGCCAGGCAGTATGATGATCGTTATCTATGTACTCTTAGAGATATGATTCGTCACGGGGGTGCCAAGCAGGTCACAGTGGATGATAAGGGAGTTCTGAGGAAGCAGGGCCGCATTTGTGTGCCTGATATTGATGGCATTCGTGAGTTGATTCTTTAGGAGGCCCATAGTTCCCAGTATTCCATTCATCCGGGCGCCGCAAATATGTATTAGGACTTGCGGCAGCACTATTGGTGGCGGAGGATGAAGAAGGATATTGTAGCTTATGTAGCTCGGTGCTTGAACTGTCAACAGGTTAAGTACGAGCACCAGAGACCCGGTGGTTTGATGCAGCAGATTCAGCTTCCTGAGTGGAATTGGGAGCGTATCACGATGGACTTTGTAGTTGGACTCCCACGGACTCAAAGGATGTTTGATGCGGTCTGGGTTGTTGTGGATAGGCTGACCAAGTCAGCGCACTTCATTCCGGTATCAGTTTCATATTCAGCGGAGAAGTTGGCAAAGATATATATGAGAGAGATTGTTCGATTGCATGGTGTGCCCTTATCCATTATATCAGACAGAGGTACTCAGTTTGCCTCCCATTTCTGGAGAGTATTTCAGCGAGAGTTGGGCACACAAATTTATCTGATCACAACATTTCATCCTCAGACAGACGGACAATCCGAGCATACTATTCAGGTTTTGGAGGATATGTTGTGGGCTTGTGTTATTGATTTTGGTGGTTCATGGGACCAGTTCTGGCCTTTAGCTGAGTTTGCCTACAACAACAACTATCAGTCGAGCATTCAGATGGCTCCGTATGAGGCATTGTATGGTAGACGGTGTCGGTCTCTAGTGGGATGGTTTGATCCAGGAGAGGCTAGATTGTTGGGTTCCGAGTTAGTCCAAGATGCCTTGGACAAGGTGAAGATTATTCAGGATAGACTTCGTACAGTTCACTCCAAGCAGAAGAGTTATGCGGATCGTAGAATTCAAGATTTGTCCTTTATGGTAGGAGACCGGGTATTTCTTCGAGTGTCGCCCATGAAGGGCGTGATGAGGTTCGTAAAGAAGGGCAAGTTGAGCCCTAGGTACATTGGTCCATTTGAGATTTTGGATAAGGTACGAGAGGTGGCCTACAGACTTGCCTTGTCACCGAGTTTATCAGTCGTGCACCCGGTGTTTCATATGTCTATGCTCCGGAGGTATATTGCGGATCCATCTCATGTACTTGACTTCAGCGGTGACCAGTTGGACAAGGATTTATCGTATGAGGAGGAGCAAGTAGCCATATTAGCTCGGCAGGTTCGTCAGTTGAGATCGAAGAGTAATCCTTCAGTTCGTGTTCAGTGGAGAGGTCAGCATGTTGAGGCAGCTAGCTGGGAGTCCGAGTCCGATATGCGGAGCCAATATCCCCATATTTTCCCTGATTCAGGTACCTTTCTATGTCCGTTCGAGGACGAATGTTTATTTTAGAGGTGGAGATTGTGATGACCCAAAAGGTCATCCTGTGTAAAATTAATTATGACTGTGTTCTGAGGTCTTGAAAGCTTCTGTCTATCTCACCTCGATGTGTGTGTGCAGCCCAGGCACGTAACCGGGAAGCTTTTATGTGGAAAATTGAATAAATGTTGAATTTATGATAATTAATTGAATAAAGTTGATGTTGGTCAATATTTTTGGTAAACAGACCCAGACCCATGATTGGACGGTCCCGAAGGGTCCGTAGGAAATATGGGACTTGGGCGTATGCCCGGAATCAAATTCCGAGGTCCCAGATCCGAGAAATGAATTTTTAAAGAAAATTGTTTTCTGAAAATAATAAAGGCTTTTGAAAACGAATTTTGATGTGAAACCCATGTTACCTGACCCCGTTCCCCTAAATAAGACTTCCCATAACGGCTTCTTGTTATTTCTGACTTGCGGGGAGTGGTGGTTCAGAATTTGGAAGTGCTTTGAGCAGTATAGGAACACTTGGTTCCTTAAGGTTAGCCTATTTGGCCAAGTTTGATTTCGGTCAACATTTTGAGAAAACGACCTCGGAATCGAGTTCTGATAGTGTCAGTAGCTCCGTGTGATGATTTCGAACTTGGGCGTATGTTCGTAATGGGTTTACGATAACCCGGGAGCATTTCGGTGCCCAATATAGAAATAAGGATTTCCTTAAATTTGAAATTTGGTTTTGAACGTGATTTTATGTTATCGAGGTCCGAATGTGATTCTGAGACCGGGAATAGTTCCGTTATGTCATTTATCACTTGTCTGCAAATTTTGATGTCATTCTGAGCTGTATAGGTCGGTCAGGCGCATTTTTATAGAAATCAAGAACTTGAAGTTTCTTAAGTTATGGTTTTAGGGGTTTTAGGGTGTGATTTTGAGATTTAGCATTGTTTTGGGTGTTTCGAAGGCTAGAGCGAGTCCGTATTATGATTTAGGACTTGTTGGTATATTTGGACGGGGGCTCGGGTGGGCCTAGGTGCCTACTGGACACCAAACGGGGCTAAAAACAAGCTAAAATAGCTGCTGGTGCACCTGTTTCTTGTGTGACCACAGGTGCGGTTGCCCAGTCGCAGGTGCGGGACCACTCTTGCGGTCCCAAGCATCGCAGGTGCGAGCCCAGGTGAGGTTCCCCATCCTCTCAGGTGCAGACAAAAGTCCGCAGGAGCGGAACCGCAGGTGCGGTAATCCCTCTACAGGTGCGACTCCAGCCCCTCTTGCCTAGTTTCGTAGGTGCAAAACCGCAGGTGCGGTCCTCGAGCCGCAGGTGCAGAATCCCTGTAGGCCAGGCAGTACATAATATTTAAAATACGGGATTTCTTCATCTCATTCATTTTCCACCACCATTAGAGACTTGTGAGCTTGGGAAGAACACACCACGACCTAGCTACTGTTAAGGTAAGTTAATTCCTTCCTAATACTTGTTTCATGCATGAATTATTAATGGGATTTACTACTAAATTGGTGGAAAATCAAGAATTGGGTAGTAAATTTAGGGTTCTTGAGAAAATTTGCGTTTTGTCTGTTTAATGCTATGAATTCGAGTGGAAACTTCATATTAATGATCCTTAAGCTATGGGTGAGTGATTCCTTCGAGAATTTTCAGGATTCGAGCGTGCGGGCCCGGGGTCGACTTTTGGTATTTTTGGAAGGATGATAGAAAATGTATAATTAGGCTTTGGAATTGGTTTATTGAGTAATTATTGACGTTAATAAATCAATTATGTCTAGATATTATCGATTCGGAGTTGGATTCAAGAGGAAAGGCTGTGATTGAGGCTTGACTTGCATTTTGGAGCCGAGGTAAGTGTTTGGCCTAACCATAGCTTGAGGGAATAGGTATAGAGTCTTATTTTCTATGTGTAATTCATGTCCAACGTATAGGTGAGGTGACGAGTACCTATATGTTGTGGTCAAGCATGCCCGTGGGTCAAATGTGATGAATCATACCGTGTTCTTAATATTCTCTGTACTGTGAGTAATTGGTGATTTAGAAGCGATACATTGATGTTGTTTCATGACGTGGGAAGTTATTGAGTTATTTGTTCAGTTACGGCTTTTACTGTTGAAATTATATTTCTGAGCGAGTTTGGTTACAGCTGAGTCCCTTGCCGGGACGATAGAATTTGATTGAGTATTTCTGTACACTTGAGATTTCTTATTGTTAGTTTTCACATTATATGGTTGTTTTTATATTATTTATCGCACAAGGAGACATGTCGTGCCGATTGTTTATTATTTATCGCACGAGGGTACATGCCGTGCTGATTGTTTATTATTTATCGCACGAGGGGACATGCCGTGCCGATTGTTTATTATTTATCGCACAAGGGGACATGCCGTGCCGATTTGTTTATTATTTATCGCACGAGGGGACATGTTGTTCCGATTGTTTATTATTTATCGCACGAGGGGACATTCCATGCCGATTGTTTATTATTCATACACGAGGGGACATTCCGTGTCGAGTGATCTTACTATTTATGTACGAGGGGACATTCCGTGCCGAGTGATTGTGAGAGTATGCACGAGGGGATATACCGTGCCTGTTGTTGTTCATTACCTATTCTGAGACGTTAAATTCCTGCTTTTACTTTCACATTTCAGTTATCACCCAGTTCTACTGTGCTAGTATTTGTTTCCCCTTTTATCCCCAGCATGTTCTCCCCGTATCTATTTTACTTGTTTATTTCCGTCGATATTTTCCTGTTATTATATAGAATTGCACAAGTATGTATATTGTTGTCGGTCCTAGCCTCGTCACTACTTCGCCGAGGTTAGGCTCGACACTTACTCAGTACATGGTGTCGGTTGTACTGATGCTACACATGCACTTCTTTATGTTGTGCAGACTATGCAGCCGGACCCGGTGGACAGTGACGGAGGGAGCATTCCATCAGTCCATTCAGGAGACATCGAGGTGGACCCGCAGACGTTCGTGGGCCTTGGCGTCACCTTCTACTCTTCTCTTTCAGTTCTGTCTTATCCTATAGTTTCAAAGCCAGTCATATGTACTTATTTTCAGACCATTGAATTTAGTAATCTGATAGATAGTTCGTGATATGTGACACTAGTTCTGGGTTATATTTATGGGTTTTATTTCGAAGCTTGCTATATTGTTTTGAACTTAGTTAACTTTCATATTGTTGACCACCGTTTCCTTAGTTATCTTGTTCATTTTAGTTGTTAATGAGTTTATTTAGTTCAAAAGTTGGCTTGTCTAGCGGGTTCAACGTTAGGCGCCATCACCGCCTGAAGGTGGGATTTCGGATCGTGACAGATAGTCTGTGCGCTAATGCTATGAGTAACACCCCGTCTTGAGGGAGTTACAAAGTATTCCATGGAATGATCCTATAGGCTAAAAACCTAGGACCCCCTCCCTTATTCCTGTTTGAAATAAATTGAATATCATATTTGTCCAACTTTCTTTCTTCCTTTTAGACTAATTCGCTTAATTTAAGTTCGATTGGGACCCACCGTTGTGGACCTGGAGGGGTGCCTAACACCTTCCCCTCCATGTAATTTGAGCCCTTACCCGATCTCTGGTGATGCAAACTGGTTAAATGAGTTAATTGCTCTAGGTTCCGTAACGCACCTTAATCCGTTAGGTGGCAACTCTTCCAATTCCTTCCCATCCCAAAAAAAGGAGTTGTCCCCAAAAATGTCGAAACCCGATTTTGCAAGAAAAGGGGGGCACGACAGATAGCCTAGACCCCTACGCAATCCGGCGCAAAGGAACCCTAATCAAATATGTAAGTACCATGGTACTCATGGTCATTGAACGGAGGACTACAGACAGCTAAGGGAGGAAGTAGCCCATCTGTTCAACAAGGGCCAACATCGAGAGTTGTTGAGTGATCGAGCTAAGAACCACTTCAGAGACAGGGATGCAAACAGGAAGAACCACCGAACGTGATTCACATGATCGTTAGTGATATTCCATAGGGGACCTTGTTCGAACGCACCAAGGTGTCAATCATTAGGGAAAACCGAACTCGAGACTATTACCGAAAGGGACCTTGTCTTTCAATGATGAGGAAGCAGAGGGATCTCACAATATTATTCGATCGAGGGTCGTGGAGCAGCTCGACCTGCAAGATCAGATTGTGCTTGCAACTCGTGTTCTCAGTGGTTTCAACATGGAGAGAAAAACTACTAAGGGAAAACTTATCTTGCCAGTAAACGTAGCCGGGAACGTTCAGGAAACAAACTTCCATGTGATCGAGGGCGATATGAGATATAACGCCCTGCTCGGAAGACCCTGGATTCATAACATGAGGGGGGTCCCTTTAACCCTTCACCAAGTTCTGAAGTTCCCTACACTGGATGGAGTAAAAACGGTGTAGGGGGAATAACATGCCACCAAATAAATGTTTGCGGTCGATGAAGTAATATCAGTATCGGCACTCTCATCAACAAAAGGATTAGAGTCCAAAGGAAAGCAGGAGGCTAAATAGCAACCACGACACCAGCCTCGACTCATTAGGAGAAGCAGGGAACTGACGAGGATGAAGACCACTGGACCCCTCGATCCTTCGTAATTCCCGATGATTCCGACTCCACTAAATCGACAGTCAAAGAACAGGAATAAGTTGTACTGATCGAGGATCTGCCCGAACGAAAGGTATACCTGGGCACGGGGTTGACTCCCGAGCTCAAGAAAAAACTAATTCAATTCCTTTTTTATAACATATATTGTTTTGCATTGTCCCATGTCGATATGATAGGGATCCCACCATAAATCACTACACATCGGCTAAGCTTGGACCCGAAGTACCATCCAGTAAAGCAAAATAGAAGGCCTTAGTCCGAGGTTAAACATGCATTCATCAAGGATGAGGTAACCAAACTTCTCAAAATAGGGTCCATTCGGGAAATAAAATATCCCGATTGTTTAACAAACGTAGAAGTAGTCTATAAGAAGGGAAATAAACTTAGAATGTGTGTAGACTATAAGGATTTAAACAAGGCCTACCCTAAGGATTCTTTTCCTTTGTCGAACATCGATTAGATGATCGATGTCACGGCTGTCCATGAGATCATCAGTTTTCTTGATGCCTACTCTAGGTACAATCAATTACAAATGAACCCGGAGGATTAGGAAAAGACTTCATTCATCACTAAATACGGCACCTATTATTATAATGTAATGTCGTTCGGCCTAAAAATATTGGTGTTACTTATCAACGCCTAGTAAATCGATTGTTCGAAGAATAAATAGGTAAATCAATGAAAGTTATATTGATGACATGTTAGTCTAGTCCCTGCGAGCAGAGGACCATTTGAAACATTTGCAAGAGACCTTCGACATACTAAGTAAATACAACATGAAGCTCAACCCAGAGAAGTGCGCATTCTGGGTCGGCTCGGGCAAGTTCCTCGGCTTCATGGTATCACATCGGGGGATCGAGATCAACCCCGATAAAATCAAGGCCATCGAAGATATCCCGGTCGTGGATAATGTCAAGGTCGTACAAAGATTAACAGGGCGCATAGCCGCCCTAGGTCGATTCATTTTGAGGTCCTCAGATAGGAGTCACCGGTTCTTCTCACTGCTTAAGAAGAGAAATTTCACATGGACACCGAAATTCAAACAAGCCTTAGAAGAACTAAAACAGTACTTGTCGAGCCCGCCATTGCTTCACACCCGGAAAGCAGACGAGCAACTCTACTTATACTTAGCAGTCTCGGAGACTTGGGTCGATTTGCAACATTTTTCACAAACCCGCTTTCTCGGGTCGATTGGCCAAATGGGCCGTCGAGATCAGAGGGTACGATATCGAGTATCAACCCCGAACGACCATCAAGTCTCAAATCTTAGAGGACTTCACGGCTGACTTCACGCCAGCCTTCGTACCCGAGGTTGAAAAGGGACTGTTATTAAAATTGGGTACATCATCGAGGGTGTGGACCCTCTTCACAAACGGCACTTCAAACGTGAAGGGTTCCGAGATAGGCATCGTTTTGAAGCCACACACAGGTAATACAATTAGATAATCTATCAAAACATCGAAACTAACTAACAATGAGGCCGATGAGGCCATGATTGTAGGTCTCGAGCTAGCTAAGAGTTTGGGAGCAGAGGTCATCGAGGCCAAATGTAACTCCCTACTTGTGGTAAACCAAGTCAACTGAATTTTCGAGGTCTGAGATGACCGAATGCAGAGGTACTTGGAAAAACTACAAGTGACTCCACATCGATTTAAAGAGTGGACCCTACAACACGTACCTCAGGAACAAAGCAGCGAAATCGATGCCCTTGAAAACTTGGGTCACCGGTCGAAAAGGACGGACTTAGCTTGGGGACTGCCATACAAATTTCGAGGTCAGTGATCGAAGAAGGCCATGCCGAGATAAATTCTACAAGTTTGACTTGGATTGGAGAAATAAGTACATAGAATACCTAAAGAACGGGAAGCTTCTATCAGATCCTAAGGAGTCGAGGACTCTATGCACAAAGGCAGCGCGATTCACATTGGCCGAGGATGGAACACTGTTTAGGAGAATGTTCATGGACCATTGGCGATATGTTTGGGACCAGGAGACACCGACTATGTCCTATGGGAGATTCACGAATGCACTTGTGGAAATCATTCTAGTGTCGAGTCATTGGTTCACAATGTTATCAGAGCAGGATACTATTGGGCCGATAAGGAAAAATATACAAAATAGTTCGTTCGAAAGTGTGACAAATGTCAAAGGTATGCGCCGATGATTCACCAGACTAGGGAGCAACTCCACTCAGTCTTGTCCCCATGGCTGTTCATGAAATGGGGAATGGACATTATCGAACCTCTACCTTGGCCCTTTAGCAATGATTCACCAGCCCAAAGAGAAACTCCACTCAGTCTTGTCCCCATGGTCGTTCATGCAATGGGAAATGGACATTGTCGGCCCTCTACCGTCGGCCTGTCATGCCCCAAAACCGAGGGACGGGAATGGCGCCTAACCGAGTGAACCCGATCAAGCAAGCCTGTTTAGACTTTCCTACCCGACCCGTTTCTCCCCGTGTTTATAGCATACATTATTTACATGAGTTAGCAAGAGATAAATCACAAGAATATATTCATAACATTAATTTCATTTTCCTCTTTCATCGTTACCAACATTAGATCTTCCAAAACATACATATTAATTACAATACTCACGATACGGAATCACGATTATGATTAAATCCAACAACTACCCAAAATATATATACACAACCCACATAAGTGTCTACGGAGCCTCTAAGAGTATGGAGAAATGAACATAGACCTGCCGGCGATAATGCCCCGGCTATACCTCGAAAGGAACAACATGTACAAAGAAGAAGAACATGTAACTACACACGGCCCCGGGAGGAAATGGGGCTCACCAGAACTGCTGAAGGGAGGAGGAGAAAGCACCACTTTCGTCGATCGGCACTACCTTCTACAGAACCACCTACATCCATTTAAAAAGAGGTAGTGCCCCCGGAAAAAAGGACGTTAGTACCATTGAATAATACTAGTATGTATGAACAAACTTTACTCTAGGTAGAATTAAACAGTACACAAGTAGAATACAGTCATGGAAATCAAACAATGCTGCACAGAAATACAGAGAACACAAATGAGAGTCTCACAGTTTCTTATTCCAATTTCCTCCTGTTGCGGCACGCAACCCGATCCCACCGTACAACCATATTTCACCCTTATTCCTTCTCAACAAACCACCCTTATTTCTCCTGTTGCGGCGTACAACCCGATCCCACCGTGCAATCACATTGAACCCTGGTTCCTTCCCTATATACCATCCTTATTCCTCATGTTGTGGCGCGCAACCCTATCCCACCGGACATAGTTTAAATAAGAAACAACAAGCAACAAGTAAATCACAAGAATTTCTATCACCAAGAGTATAAGTTCGTAGCAACCGGAGAACTAGGTGAAATCAAGGGGCACAATAACCTTTACAAAAACAATGAGACATATAAGGTACACCATAACCATTTAACTTAATTAAATCAATTCACATTTCTTCCCATCATTTACTACATAGCCTTTGGCACTTGGATACATTTAGAAATTGCGTTCGTTACCAATTTCATTCATTTAGTAGTACTACCATTCATCTCGATAAGTTCCGACATATGATGAATTGTGCGCATGATAGGATAAGCATAAAGAATCATATTTCACAATTTCGAGTAACATGGTGACATGGTAAAAAACTAAGACAATCAAAGAACAGAATCTTACGCCTCAACATATTAGAACAATAAATTCAAATATGATCAAGCAAGGAACTCATACCAAATGCTCGGACACTAGCGTGATGATTCTACAAAGATTAAAGTTAGCCATACATACCTCGATTTGGGATTTTCCCTTAATTTCTACCACAATCACCAGACCTTCTAGCACTTTCAATCTAGTTCACAATTTGGCACAATTGAACTTAGAATTAGGAATAATGATCATGTCTGAACTCACTTGAGCGTTTTATCAAGCACTAGTTGTTCCTTTAGATTAAATGGCCTCTTTTAAGTGAAAGATTACTCTAACTCATTTCCCTTTACTAGATTACGACTAGTTGGTTACATGCATGCAAGATTCCTACTCCCATCTTCATGAACTCACCTAACCATGTTTCATTTTAACAAAAATATAGAAATTAAGGTTGGTGTGGTAGAAGCTTACCTCTTAGAGTGAAGAAATTTGTGTCCTACTTGATTAGTTCCAAGCTTGAGTGATGAAGGAGGATCAATTTGATGAAGTTGGGACTTCCTCTCTCTAGAACCCACTCTTTTCTATCTCTAATTTATCAGAAAATAAGCTTAAAATGATGAGGAATGGGTTTTATATGGGTCTAGGGTCGGGTTATAAAGATAGAAAATGGATAGTCCAACATTTCGGACCGGGACACAGACATGGCGTTGCCTGGATAACGCCTGGTCTGGCATGGCTTTAGCCTGGCGTCGCCTGGCTAACACCTGGCGTCGCCTGGCTAACACCTGGCGTCGCCTGGCTAACGCCTGGTCTGTCCTGGCTTTATCCGAGCTTTATCTACCTAAAGACTGGTATGTCTTGGCTTTATCCAAGATTTATCCACCTAAATCCTGGTCTAGTTGCGACGAAAAATTTCAACTCCTCAGCACATCGTTCAATCCCAAAACTCCGGAAGTACAATGTATTACCTAACTTGACATAACAAAACCTTAAATTACTTAGTGAATTTTTTCCCGAGGCCCTACATTAGGCTTCTCCTTGGACCCCACGATACTTATTTTATGACTTATACACTTATTTACCAAATCCAATTCGTCTATATCGTATTTATAGCACAAAAAATATTATAATTAGCCTATCTGGCACCTCGAAATCCTAAATTATTTAGCAAAATTTTCCGGGGCCTTACATTCTCCCCTGCTTAGGATCATTCGTACTCGAATGAGAAGTAGAGCCCGCCCCAAACACCTAACATAACATATCTCTTTTCTAGCCTACCTCAAGTGCCTAAATTATGACTAACTCCCAAATCTTTCAGAAATTTCGGCAGCATCTCCTTTGTAACTAGGCCTACCCACCTGCTAGAGAACCACCAAAACCATCCTAACAACTCATCCATAACTCGGCAAAGCACCATAATATATGTTTCCATAACACTAATTTCAGAATTACAAGCACTACACTATCATAATGACCCATGAATATGGACTGCACATTTTTTTATCATAACACCTACAAGGTACCCTTCAAGTCAAAACTAATTGTTATACAATCAAGCGAAAATATATTTCATGACACTTTCGGCCTTCAAGGTGGCCTCCTCGACTTACAGGCTTTGCCATAACACATTTACGGAAACAATCCCAATCCCCAAGCTTATCGAACAAGGATGACAACTAGATACCTCGCATAAGCTGACTATCCATTAACTTCACCTTCAATAATTTCCACCCGGATGATACACAAAGGATCTCCAACTAACGTTTTAGACATAGACATATGAAAACATAAAATACACGAGGAACAGCTACGGGGAAACATCATACTCCTAGTGCAGCCTAATGGGAAATGCGCTTATGAACCCTTCATTATCAACTCACATAACATCTTCAGGGAAACTTTTGAGAATAACCTGTTCACCCTC
This sequence comes from Nicotiana undulata, assembly GCA_005239495.1. NCBI lineage: Eukaryota > Viridiplantae > Streptophyta > Magnoliopsida > Solanales > Solanaceae > Nicotiana > Nicotiana undulata. The sequence goes on along the minus strand of ML269550.1, from coordinate 30,320 downwards.
CTAAATTCTAAATCTCTACGGGAACACCCAAACTAAACCTATGATGACCTTCAACGGTTACTCTGAGATGTGCTATCATAAATTGACCATAAAATTACCTATCGAACATATGTGATCACAGGGTGATGCTTCCTCTTGGACACGTTTGAACCTTCAATACCAAATATATCTAATACAACGAGGAACAAGGAAGTTCAAGGTTGGACTTGAATTAATTAGGAATCCGTTAAAGTGCTGAGCATAGTATTTCATGAGGTTATATGCTAAGAGACACGCAGATTACTACTAACAATGCTGACGTCGTTAATGACGACATTAATTATTAGACAAATGAAGCATAGAGGTAACTAGCATGCATTGGTAAGGTGGGAACCATGAATGTGATCCTGAGATCTAAAAGAAGTGGGTCTTCCTAGACTTGAGACACACGGGAGGCATGATCGGTAGGATGAAGACGCTAGTATCAGTTATCCTTGGGGGGCTACGAGTTATGCATCGGATAGTAACAATTGATCCTCTCCACACATTCCTTGCCCGACGATAGTAAGCTCTACGTAGGAGCGGTCAAGTACATCAAACTGGTTGTCTCCTTGAGTGTAAGGAAAATAAGTTTAGCTCAAAATGGTAAGATTCTCGCAACATGGATGTGATAGAGACTTCAAAAGAATCACATGAAGTTGAATTACACTCCTAACATTAACTGACACAAGGGATCTATGCCACGTGCGCATGGGGGTGAAAAGGAAGTCAAACACCTATGAGATTATCATCACCCAAACAGCTTAACCCTTCCCGATAATTGACCTGATATGAGGTAACTAAAGATACGACAACTTGTCTTCTGAATTAGAATGCTTATGGTATGTGCAAAAACCTGGAAGCATTTACTATCGACTCTTTACGAGTGAAACCACATAGCTAGGACATCTTAATATGGGGATGAAATCATGTATTAATTAGAGGGGTTCTAGTGGTTAACATGATGCTCCGGGGAGAAAGACAACTAAAACTCCTATCCAACCAGGGGGTGGAATGCCAAGGATAGCAAAACTCTCCTCACATGACAATGACGAAATCAATGATTCTAGAAGTCGAGTACGCAAGGGCAACGGAACCCAATGAGACAGTATAAAATGATCATGGAAGGTTTGCAGATGTTCATAATGAGTTCTCCATGGATGTTGACTTGAGAGGTATCCCGATGCTAATGAAAGACAGGAAACCATAAAAAGCAGGCATTGTGCTATGATAACCCCCAAAGGTGCATTTAATCTTGACGGGGAGTCTACTGAGGGTTCTTATAAGAAAGGAAGTTTTATAGTGACACATAGGAGGACACGTTCTCTCCTATTTATCTAACAAGTGTTGGGAAACTAGCTTGATGAATTCACTAACAGAGGAACATAATTAACACATGTTGTGGAGGTGTAAGGAGAAAATAAACATTTGTTATGAGTTTGTCATGCTTCTGCTATACTAACTTCTAATTGCAATACAAGACCACGTCACGGGAAGCCGCAATACTAGGAACAAAGTGGGCTACTTACCGCGGGATGTCCCCAGCGGACACGGAAGTTATACTAAGATGGCGACACAAGATCTTTCTATGATGGGGATATGAGGATCTCAATTTTCAAAGAGACCTTATGCACACGGTGACCATTTCGATTGACATGCACACATATGATAGGTGTTAAGGCATGCTCTTATGTTACTAGATAGTGAGAAGGTTTCATGGTGATATTCCAAGAGTAGAGTGACTCTTCAAACCATAGAAGCCATATACACCAGGGAGAAAAAGAGTGACTCGAGAAGGATTGCAATTCCGGGATGCTTTTCATGGAACTTCACACCACATAGGTAAACTTTTACGACGGTGCGTGCGTAGGCACAAGGGAGCATATATTATCTATTTAACTGAGAAGGTTATGTGAGAAATCCATCAGGTGCAGTTCCTTGTTGAAAAATTTAGGGAAGCAAGTGGGGAGTATTACCCTATGATTATGACTCGATTCAAGAAGTTATTATAGATTCAATTTCTCAAGAGGTCGTAAGTAATACGTCCCATTCAAAGAGTAGATACAGAGAATGGCTCATAAGGTTGCCCTGACTCTATCCCAAGTCCCATAGAAACATAAGGATTAACATATGACAAAGGGAATTTTATTTCTAGATGCCAAAGATACAATTATGATCTTCCTTCAACCACCAAAATTGGAACTGGAAAAATAGGATAACAACCAGGGGAAGATCGGGTATATGAATTAACAGGAATAGGACTTGAGGGTTATAGGAGTAAACTCAAAAGCCTCACGGCTAGTAGAGCCAGTACTAACATTAAAATCAGTTGAATTTGTAGCAACATAGAGCAATTAACATATAGCGACACTCAAACAAGTATTATGCAAACCAAAAGAGGAGCGAAATACTCGTCTTCCTTACAACCAGAAGAAGAACAACCTTCTAGAATAAGATGAGCAACAAGAATAAGTAGCATGATCCAGCTATAGGGAGGATCGACGGACCCTAGCTTCGATGGAGATTTAATAATGTTAAAAGTAATTGAGCAGATCAAATCTAGAAAATAACCTGTCGGAGAACAGGGAGATTCTCTCCAAACAAATAAAAATCTTGCCTATTCCAACCACTAGGCCAAAATGGAAGCCTCAACAAAGATAGAGCGAGGGCGCTACCATACTATAGATGATGATGAAACAGAGCAAAATCTTCACTATGATACTATGTCAACATTAAGATTGAAGCAGAAACGCGAAGAAAAATGGCCCAGGCTTTTGAATTATAGAAGAGTAAAAAGAGTCGAGAAAAGATATCTTTTTATTTTGTGCAAATATATGATAATTGTTCATCCATTCATTCGATAAGAAATTCTTCGGGCATAGTCCCTTGTTGAGAGTCTGGGAAGGCATGAGGGAAGTAGTAATTCTATAGTTACAACTCCATTCAAGGACATGATTATAGAGCTCAATATCATAAGAGATTTCTTATAATAGAATTTGTGCTACAGTGGATTCACGAAATAATGGATCTCGTTCAAAGAGTAGATGCATGCAATGTTTTGTGATTCAGTGTCTTATCAAGACCATGTTTATGAGAACTCTCCCTACTATGGACGTACATACATAGTGAGTAGAATCTGGGGGTTGGTCATGAGGATGCACCAAGGAGCGACTGACTCAACGACTTTAAGTTGGTAGGGTGACGACTTAATCGATGCCCCTCGAATACACATCCCTAACATACGTTGGTACCATACCGATATACTATAGTATTTGGTGGTTCAGTGACATCAATAGGGACAAGGGCACTCCCCTTTAGCGATAGGTTCCACCAATCCCTCCACGGCTCAATACATTCTCCTAACAAGCCTTTTGGCAATCTCCTTCGGACTCAGTGGTGGGATCAACCCCTCCTTACATGCTTCAAATTCACAAATTATGGTGTAAGGATTACTAATCTTGAGAATAAGACTTACATGGGAGATTAGCTCCCTACCTTGAGCTCTATCTCACGATCTGGAGTATCAAAGAAGGGTGGAATTCCTAAATGTCCAAGTAACAACTAATTATTGATGTGGTCGACAACACACCGATAAGAAGGAATCTATTAGACACGGCTCCGAGACATCCTAGGAAACTTTAAAACCTTAGGCTCTGATACCAAGTTTGTCACGCCCCAAAACCGAGGAACGGGACCGGCGCCTAACCGAGTGGACCCGGTCAAGCAAGCATGTTTAGCCTTTCCTACCCGACCCGTTTCTCCCCGTGTTTATAGCATACATTATTTACATGTGTTAGCAAGAGATAAATCACAAGAATATATTCATAACATTAAGTCCATTTTCCTCTTTCACCGTTACCAACATTAGATCTTCCAAAACATACATACTAATTACAATATTCACGATACGGAATCACGATTACGATTAAATCTAAAAACTACCCAAAATATATATACACAACCCACATAGTGTCTACGGAGCCTCTAAGAGTATGGAGAAATGAACATAGACCTGTCGGCGACAAGGCCCCGACTATACCTCAAAAGGAACAACATGTACAAAGAAGATCAACATGTAACTACACACGGCCCCAGGAGGAAATGGGGATCACCAGAACTGCTGAAGGGAGGAGGAGAAAGCACCAATATCGTCGATCGATGCTACCTGCTACAAAACCACCTACATCCAATTAAAAAGATGTAGTTCCCCTGGAAAAAGGGACGTTATTACCATTGAATAGTACTAGTATGTATGAACAAACTTTACTCTAGGTAGAATTAAAGAGTACACAAGTAGAAGATAGTCATGGAAATCAAACAATGCTGCACAGAAAGAGAACACAAACGAGAGTCTCACAATTTCTTATTCCAATTTCCTCTTGTTGCGGCGCGCAGCCCGATCCTACCGTACAATCATATTTCACCCTTATTCCTTCTCAACAAACCACCCTTATTTCTCCTGATGTGGCGTGCAACCCGATCCCACCGTACAATCACATTGCACCCTGGTTCCTTCTCTACATACCATCCTTATTCCTCCTGTTGCGGCGCGCAACCCGATCCCATCGGACATAGTTTAAATAAGCAACAACAAGAAACAAGTCAATCACAAGATTTTCTATCACCAAGAGTATAAGTTCGTAGAAACCGGAGAACCAGGTGAAATCAAGAGGCACAATAACCTTTACAAAAACAGTGAGACATATAAGGTACGCCATAACCATTGATAGGAAGGTCTGGAGGTCAAGCATAAGGGTTGTAGGGTAGGGAGTACTACAGCTTTTTTACTTCATTCCCGGGGTGGGTGGGGTTGTATAGGATTTTTCATAGATGGCATATGGAGTTTATTTAGCTTCACTAGGATTGTTGTTGATTTTAGTCCCGGAAGGTAGATTCTGGCTGATACCATTTCATGTCATGTATTTACTGTTTCTATGCTTAGGTTACTATTTATATGCTTTCTGTTGAAGTTACTAATGAATTGTCATTTCTTGTTCTTGTCTTTTATTTTTATTTTTTGCTGAGCCGAGGGTCGATTGGAAACAGCCTCTCTGCCCTATCGGGGTAGGGGTAAGGTCAGCGTACGTATTACCCTCCCCAAACCCACTTTGTGGGAATTTACTGGGTAGTTGTTGTTGTTGTTGTTGTAAATCAATTCACATTTCTTCCCATCATTTACTACATAGCCTTTGGCACTTGGATACATTTAGCAATTGAGTTCGTTACCATTTTCATTCATTTAGTAGCACTACCCTTCATCTCGATAAGTTCCGACATATGATGAATTGTGCGCATGATAGGATAAGCATAAAGAATCACATTTCACAATTTCGAGTAACATGGTGACATGGTAAGCAACTAAGACAACAGAATCTTACGTCTCAACACATTAGAACAATAAATTCAAATATGATCAAGCAAGGAACTCATACCAAATGTTCGGACACTAGCGTGACGATTTTACAAAGATTAAAGTTAGCCATACATACCTCGATTTGAGATTTTTCCATAATTTCTACCACAATCACCGGACCTTCTAGCACCTTCAATCTAGTTCACAATGTGGCACAATTGAACTTAGAATTAGGAATAATGATCATGTCTGAACTCACTTGAGCGTTTTATCAAGCACTAGGTGTTCCTTTAGATTAAATGGCCTCTTTTAAGTGAAAGATTACTCTAACCCATTTCCCTTTACTAGATTATGACTAGTTGGTTATATTCATGCAAGATTCCTACTCCCATCTTCATGAACTCACCTAACCATGTTTCATTTTAACAAAAATCTGGAAATTAAGGTTGGTGTGGTAGAAGCTTACCTCTTAGAGTGAAGAAATTTGTGTCTTACTTGATTAGTTCCAAGCTTAAGTGATGAAGGAGGATCAATTTGATGAAGTTGGGACTTCCTCTCTCCAGAACCCACTCTTTTTCTCTCTAATTTATCAGAAAATAAGCTTAAAATGATGAGGAATGAGTTTTATATGGGTCAGGTTATAAAGATAGAAAATGGATAGTCCAATATTTCGGACCGGGCCACAAACCTGGCGTCACCTGGCTAACGCCTGGTCTGGCCTGGCGTCTCCTGGCTAACGCCTGGTTTGGCCTGGCTTTATCCGGCCTTTATCTACCTAAAGCCTGGGCTGGCCTGGCTTTATCCACCTAAAGTCTGGTCTGGCCTAGCTTTATCCTGGCTTTATCTACCTAAAGTATGGTCTAGCTGCGACGAAAAATTTCAACTCCTCAGCACATCGTTCAATCCCAAAACTCTGGAAGTACAATGTATTACCTACCTTGACACCACAAAACCTTAAATTACTTAGTGAAGTTTTTCCCGGGGCCCTATATTAGGCTTCTCCTTGGACCCCACAATACTTATTTTATGACTTATACACTTATTAACCAAATTCAATTCGTCTATTTCGTATTTATAGCACAAAAAATATTATAATTAGCCTACCTGGCACCTCGAAATCCTAAATTACTTAGCAAAAGTTTTCGGGGCCTTACACGGCCCAAGGTAAAGCTTAGTTTATTTTATTTATGACTGATTATATTTCTAAGTGGGTTAAAGCACATGTTTTCGACAAAGTCATAGAAAACGAATCCATAGAATTCATTTGGGACCACATAATATGACGATTTGGGATGCCTACCAAAATTGTGTGCGATAACGAAAAGCGGTTCATCGGCGGCAAAGTGACAAAATTTCTCGAGGATCACAAGAAAGGATTTTATCGACGCCATATCATCCCAGTGGAAACGGACAAGCCGAATCAACAAACAAGACCATCATTCAAAACCTAAAGAAATGATTGACCGACGCTGTGGGGAAATAGAGAGAGATACTGCCCGAGGTTCTTTGGGCGTACCGCACAATATCAAAATCCAGTATGGGGGAACCACCATTCTCTTTAGTATATGGTGCTGAAGCTCTGATCCCGGTCGAAGTCGGGGAACCTAGCCTCAGGTTTCGGTATGCAACGGAAGAATCAAATAATGAGTCTATGAATACGAGTCTCGAATTGCTCGATGAAAAATGGGAAGTCGCCCTCGTTCGAATGGCCGCACAGAAATAGCGGATCGAAAGGTATTACAATCTAAGATCCAATCTTCGACACTTTAAAATTGAGGACTTAGTTCTGAGAAAGGTCACCCTCATCACTCGAAACCCGAATGAAGGAAAACTTGGCCCAAACTGGGAGGGACCATATCAGGTCCTCGACATCATCGGAAAAGGATCCTACAAACTCGACACAATGAACGGTGAACAATTACCAAACAATTGGAAGGTTTCACTCCTCAAACGATACTACTGCTAAGGTACGACCTTCTCCATTTTCATTTATATTTTAACTTAATCGATTGTAGGTTTCCGATCGAAGACATCGATGGGTTCTTCAACATAAAATCCTTAGGTCTGAAAGCACGCGTTGCACTCTTTTTCCCTTAGACCGGTTTTTGTCCTAAATGGGTTTTTCCGGCAAGGTTTTTAACAAGGAAACCATTGTCCATGCTAACTTAGAGAAATTCAACAGTATCTTAGGCTTCTTTACAATCAACCTCGAATACTGGGAGGCATCACCCTCAAATGTCAACTTTGTTGCAAGGAAAGTACTTTGGGTCAGCAAGGTCTCGATAGGTAAATTTTGTCAGGGTCAAACGGTCAAATGAGTCGTGATCATGAAGGTTACTCGAGCCCTAACATGTACGCATGTATCATTATCTATTAAGAGAAGTATTTTTCCTTGCCAAATATTTCATGCCTTAGAAACAATTTTACTTTACAATTTCATGCTCTTGATCTATTGTGTAAACATGCTTAAGGGACTATCACAACTGAAGTTCGAACAACTAACCCCACACTCGGGGAATGCCTCCAGAAAAATAGATGATCAAATTATTAAAACCTCGACACGGTAAGACCTTAAAAAGGCAATCCTCTAAATTTACATGCCATGGCCACCCCACTCGGGGACTGACACTTCGAACAAGTTCGCAATGTAACGGAAAAATACGCCCAAGAGGAAAGCCCCAAACTAAAAAGGCTACGGAAAAATTAACACGGTTCGAAGTCGTCCGAATTTCGTAATAAAACAAGCCTTCAAATATTTTCATAAACCGGTTAAAGAGGCTACCCTCGGCAAAATTACAAAGGGTTTTGATAATATCGACCCTCGAAAACCCTAATGGGTACAGAATTGTTTGAACTCTCGAACAAATTCCTTATTTCATGCTAAGTCATAACAAATTTTATATGATAAACTTTTCAAGCCGAAAAGGGGGGAAAGCCATTCTTTTTTACAAAGGCCATATCGGCCTAATACAAAATCCTAAGGGCCATTTCTATTTTGCGTTCGAGAAATCATCCTCACTCAAATAAAACCTAAGGGTTACCCTACTTCGAGATCAAGCAAGTACTCACTCGATTTTAGAAACTACACTTGTCCGGTTTCGATCAAATTGCCTAAGCCTCGAACTTATGAACAAAATTTTCATAAGGCGTAAATGAAACGAAATTTTCATAAGGAAAAAAATGAAATAAAGACAAGTCGGAAAGAAAAGAGATATTTATATATATGAAAGGATATTTACAAGGATCAGGGTCCCCCTCCCTCTCTCGGACCCGCTCTCGCTATCGGCGTCATCATCATCGGAGGAGGCCAGTGCCTTAACGTCGGCTTCGAGCTCTTTGGCATTTTTTATCTCATCAGTGAGATCAAAGCCTAGAGCATGAATCTCCTCAAGGGTTTCCCTCCGATATTGGCACTTGGCGAGCTCGGCAACCCAACATGCTTGAGTTTGGGCAGCCTCAGTAGTTTCCTTTGCTTGGGCTTTAGCGGATTCAACATCAGAACGGTAGACAGCCACGATCTCCTCCGCATCGGCCTGGCCTTTTCAGCCTCATATGTAGCCTTTGCAAGTTCGGTGGCCAACCGAGCCATGAGCTCCTCAATTTTCTTGGCATGTGCCAAGCTGTACTCTTTCAAGCTCTGAAGCTGATTTTCAGTCGATGAAAACTGGGCTCGGGCAGCCTCCTTCTCTGAGGCAAGGCGGTCCATATTTTTCTTCCATGCCAAGGTCTCTGCCTTCACCGAATCGACCTCTCCACGAAGCTACTCGATTCTTTAGAGCTTCTGCTGGACCTTTGAGATCGAATTGTTAGACATCATTCCCGAACTGATGCCATGAGCTTCTAAGATTTTCATTACCTGCTCAGTTAGGTCGGTTTATTCTTTCTGAGCTACAGCTAGCACAACTTGGAGGTCCTTGATCTTTTCTTCTTTCTGCACACTGAGAAGTTTAAGGGCATTCCTCTCCTCGGTAAGCCTTTGAATGTCGGCCTCGTACTGACTCAGTTCAACTCGATACCTAAATAATGCTTCATGATGAAGCACCGAAGCCTACATAGATAAAAGAGGGAAGTTAGGCAAAGAAGAAATATACAAGTATGATATAAACAAGGGAAGTTAAGGCTTACCCGATTAAAGTCTTGTTGTGCTTCATTGAAGAGGCACGGTGCTCCCACTTCATCCATCAGGGCTTGGTCTTCCTCCGTGACCAGACCCCAAAGATAACTAGCCACCCCTACGGGGGAACCGAAAACTCGAGCACCCTCCGAGATGAATATGATGATTGTTCGTTTGATCCCAATACAGACGATGGGGGCCGGGAACTGATCGGTCAGTCTGAAACTCGAGGAGATTCCACTCGAGTCATTCCTCGGTATTTCCAGGTCGCTCAGACCAGCGACATCCTCAATCCCGGCAAAATAACCACAGAAGGGGCCTCCTCTCCATGGCTCCTTATACATCGAGGGTCTTTATGGATTTAGCCTCCCGAACCGTCTCCTCGGAAAATGAAGGGAGGGACGGGGAGTATCCAACTTCTATTGCCCAAGTGGATCTCTTGGGGCATTTTTTTCATCTCGAAGAGCCTCTAGACTGACCTCCACAGCCGGATCCGCTAATTTTTTGCCTCGAGATAAGGCATCATCGGCCTTTGCCATCTCAGGGGATCAACCCGAGTCTCCTCCCGAGGCTCGATTAGCTCGGGGAAGAGTGTTTTTGGCTCTTATCGGCTCGGCGGCCTTCTGAGCCTCGGTGTTTGTCATTACTCGGTCCACCAGCCCGGAGTCGTCCTCTTCTTATTATTCTTCCTCCCTTAGGAGTTGGTCCAACCCCGCAAATAGAGGAACGATGTTTTGTATTGGCATGCGAGCCACCCTCTTCTTAGGTTCCGGATCATATGAGGTCAAAGTCCTCTTTCTCTTTTTCTCCTTCACCAGCTTCGGAACTGGGATCGAAGTTTCTTCTTCGCCAGATGGGGGCCTCATGACTGCATCTTTGCCGAGACCTGCAGGAAAAGAAATTGAGTGAGTATGGGAGGAATGTCTTAACCAAATTACTATACACATGAAAAGGGGCTTACCATGATTCTTGGCTTCCCACCGACCTTTCGATACATCGCTTCATGCGCGCTCAGCATACGTAGAGGTCGAGGTCAGGTCCCTGACCCAACTCTCAAGGTTAGGAATTGCACTGGGCATCCAAGCAGCTGCTACATCATGGAAAATGATATCAATGAGAAAAAGTAAAGAAGAAAAATAACAAATAGAAGTTAGTAGTGGGATTGTACTCACATTTCATATTCCACTTCTCGGGAAACGTTTTTTTTTGGACGGGATGAGGTCCGAAGTATTCACTCGAACGAACCGACCTATCTAGTCTCGATCTTTATCCTCATCTATGCTCGAAATCAGCGCCTTGGTAGCCCGGCGCTGAAGCTTTATTATCCCACCTTGGTAGAGTTGGGGCTATATAGCCTGATGAGATGGTCGAGGGTGAAAGGAAGTCCATCGACTTTGCTCACAAAAAATCGGAGCAGAATCACAATCCTCCAAAAGGAGGGGTGGATCTTTCCTAAACTCACTTGGTATTTGCAGCATAAATCAACGATAACGGGATCTAGGGGACCCGCGTGAAAGGGTAAGTGTAAACACTCAGGAATCCTTCCACGTGGGTAGTGATGTCTTCTTCGGGGGTCGGAATCACCACTTCATTGCCTTTCCAGTTGTTGTCTTTCTTCACCTGCTTAAGGAAGTTCTCAGATATCGAGCATATGTATCTCGATACTAGCTCGCATCGACTAGGGACCGACGAGGTTTTTTCAATCTTGAAGTCGGAACTGACGACGCAACCCCCGGGAACACACTTCTTAGGGCGCGACTCCACCGTTGTTTTCTCGTCGGCCGGCCGAGTATATGATGAAGCGATTTCTTTTTGTGGCACGGATTTGACGTTTTCGCCATTTAGTCTGAGTTTAAGAAAAGATGAAGATAATGAGATTTGGTATTTTTTGAAAAAGTTAACGGTGAGACTTGAAGATTTGCAGATGAAGAACTTGATGTTATACGTTAAGCGTAGGTTTCCAAGGTTAGTGGAAAGGAAATTCAGTAAGTAGTATCGGAACTTGAATAATTCAGGATAAAAGAGGAAGCATTTTTAAAAAAAGAAAATAAATAAAAACAAACTATGTGTTAACCGAAGATTATATTGTGAAGGAATGAAAATCAATATCTTATTTAACGGAGGTATGTGAACCACAAGAGAATCTAATAATGAAAACTCATTGTGTCCTGTAAGTATGAACCAGGAGTTCATGATTAGTTCTATGTAAGAAGTAAAAAAAAAAAAAAATTGCATATGCTTTTTTTAGTGAATAAATTAACCTTTAAGCGGAGAAAGTTGATAACCCTAAAATGAATGTGTTAGCACCAAAAACAATAACAGAGCCAACACGCGGTAAAACTTTGGGTCCCAAAGTTGAGTTTCTACAATTCCCCTCAATCTTAAGGTGATTTACTGTTGCCCCTTTTGAATTATTCTACGTCAAATTCTTCTATGATTTTTGGCTACCTTTGTTTCGTTTCAATAGTTGTTAAGAGTATATGCAAATACACTGATGTTACTCCAAGAGAGGAGACCTAATTTTTTATGAGTTTAATTTTTATATAATATTCATATAAAAATATTATAGCGTATTATTAGATCATTTAAAAAATAAGGCAATTAACTTATATTATAATCTATCTACATATATATATTCTATCTATATCTATACTATATTAAAAGCCACGTTCAACCCTTTCCCCCCTTCCCCCTCCCCAATACAGTATAGGAAGTACCGCTTGTGGAACCTCAATCTCCATCATCTTATTAGCTAAATGACAATTGGCACATACAATACGCCCAGTCGCTTCTCGTATATATATATATATATATATATATATATATATACGAAAATAGATCGTGTAATCTATTTCTTAAGATAAAAAAAAGTACATTTTATATTGGACAAGGTTGTCATTTAAATTATCTCTTAATATTTAGAAGTTTCAAATCAAGCAAACTTTTACTTATTAAAATTTTCCTTATTTTACGGTTACATATATAAGTCTAAGATTTAGGACATCAAAGTCAAACAAAATTTGACCTTGTATAGATTGAACAATTCATTTATAATAATTTGTTCCTACTGACCTACAAAGCATGTTAAGATTCCATTCAATGTACCGTTTTCTTCCAAATTAAATATTTAAACTTTTCGTTATATATCAAATTTATATAATTATTTTCTTAAAAAGATACTTTACCATTAAAGTATTCCATATTTTGACTATCTATAACTTTAATCCATTATATAGATTTGGGTGAGAAGTAAATGAATTAAAAAAGTAAATTAAAGACTAATGACTCCTTTATTGACATGTTTTGAGAGGCAACCAAGTTAAGAATTAAATAAATTAGAAAACAACATTTCCTCTTAGAGGACTAATTCACAATTTACATATATTATATTACCATTGTGTGCTTCTAATAAGCTATTAATAATTTGACAAACAATTCAATTCGCTAAATCATTACTAAAAGAACATTAATGAATTTTCATAAATTTTTACTCACTAATACGAACTAATAAATAATAACATTCATAAACTACAAAATAAAAAAAGTTATTGTCAAATGAAATAACATAAAAATAAGATTTGAAGAAAAATATAAATTAAATAATCAAGACATGACAAAAATAAGAAATTTGGATGAAAGGTTTTATCAAATTCACTTTTGTCACGCGATAATATATTCTCCAATCTTGAAATGCGATTAATAAAGCAAGTTTTTGACTGCTAAAAGTATTGTTAATGAATTTTTGATGTCTACGTACAAATCTAATTACAGGCGATTGCAAAAGAGCTTTTGGACCAGCTTGCGCGCATAGCATAGGGCGCATGTCAGGCGTATGCCTGGGGAATTGAGGTGGAAGGATCAAGATTTATTATTTTTAGAAATTTATATTTATATTTTATTCTTTTCATACAAATATAATATTTAATAATATTTATATGTTTGTTTAACAAATTTTATACTCATTGACATGGGTGCGTAAAGCTCGTATCATTAGACTAATAAGTTAAAATATACCGATCGTATAAAGATGTCTTAATAGTGTCAAGTATATAACTTATCATCGTTCAACAAGTCGAATTGATAGATTTGTAAATATATGATCATGAAGGAAAACACGAGACGCGATTTGGGACCATTAAAGATGTGGCGAGGTGAATAATACCTCTCTCCCCTTATCTAGGTTTGCGTTGGATATATATTTGGTTTTTAAAGATGAAATGAAAAATGATTTTAAATGTCGAAATTATGTTTGTACATGTATTTTACTTGAAAAGAATTTAAAATTTTGTGAGTACAAAACTTCAAAATCTACTCTAGAGTTATTTTTTGGATACGAAAATTTTGTTTTCAAAATATGCCAAAAAATAGTTAAAAATTTATAAACAAACAGATATTTGAAAATAAAATTTGAAAAAAGACTACCAAATTTTATGGCCACATGAGAGCTAGAAATCTTGAGTTCGGGTTCTAAAAATTTATGAAGAAATATTTTATAGGATGTGTCTCCTCCTTAATAAGCCTTATGCGATGTGAATAATGTAGTTGGGGATTAGGAAAATAAGAAATGATTTAGGAAGCTAAGTTGGTTGGGATTTGGGAGAGAGCATGCAGAAGAAAATCAAAGAACAAAAAAGACCAATGATAAAACCTCAGCCATGTCTTGACAGAAAGAACCGACCAATACTTGGTAGCCATTGGATCAGAATCATTACCAAAAATCATACTACTGACTCTTTAAATCATTATATCATATGCTAAAATGGAGTATATATTTATTGTGGCTGTCCAAATCATCTACATGTAAATACTTTTAGGGACCCATGAAAATGGACATTCTGCTGTCACCTTCCTTTGCATGTGGCGGGGCCTCTGCATTTTCATTTGTTTGTTTAGCCAGTAATATTATTTGTTTTATATTTATTTTTCACTTGTTAGAAGCCAATCAAATACTACAAAAATCAGAACATCATTAGGGTTTCCCCTTTAGAAAGCTACCTCATTATTGTTCTGGCTTGTTAGATGACAGTCTTCTCATTTCGGAATTACTCACGTGAGAACCCCCCCCCCCCCCC